>SJYA01002197.1:133611-251900 GCA_006410615.1 Neotragus moschatus | reverse complement strand
TCCAAATTTGCTGACATATTGAGTGCAGCACTTTCACAGCATCATCTTTCAGGATTTGGGATAGCTCAACTGGAACTCCATCACCTCCACTAGCTTTGTTCCTAGTGATGCTTTCTAAGGCCCATTTGATTTCACATTCCAGGATGTCTGGCTCTAGATGAGTGATCACACCATCATGATTATCCAGATCATGAAGATCTTTTTTGTACAGTTCTTCTGTGTATTCTTGCCACTTCTTAATATCTTCTGCTTCTGTTAGGTCCATACCATTTCTGTCCTTTATTGAGCCCATCTTTGTGTAAAATCTTCCCTTGGTATCTCTAATTTTCTTGAAGAGGTCTCTAGTCTTTCCCATTCTGTTGTTTTCCTCTATTTCTTTGCATTGATCACTGAGGAAGGCTTTCTTATCTCTTCTTGCTATTCTTTGGAACTCTGCATTCAGATGCTTATATCTTTCCTTTCCTCCTTTGCTTTTTGTGTCTCTTCTTTTCATAGCCATTTGTAAGGCCTCCCCAGACAGCCATTTTGCTTTTTTGCATTTCTTTTTCTTGGGAATGGTGATCCCTGTCTCCTGTACAGTGTCACTAACCTCCATCCATATTTCATCAGGCACTCTATCTATCACATCTAGTCCCTTAAATCTATTTCTCACTTCCACTGTATAATCGTAAGGGATTTGATTTAGGTCATACCTGAATGGTCTAGTGGTTTTCCCTACTTTCTTCAATTTCAGTCTGAATTTGGCAATAAGGAGTTCATGATCTGACCCACAGTCAGCTGCTGGTCTTGTTTTTACTGACATAGAGCTTCTCCATCTTTGGGTGCAAAGAATATAATCTATCTGATTTCAGTGTTGGCCATCTGGTGATGTCCAAGTGTAGAATCTTCTCATGTTGTTGGAAGAGGGTGTTTGTTATGACCAGTGCATTCTCTTGGCAAGACTCTATTAGCCTTTGCCCTGCTTCATTCTGTACTCCGAAGCCAAATTTGCCTGTTACCCCAGGTGTTTCTTGACTTCCTCCTTTTACATTCCAGTCCCCTATAATGAAAAGGACATCTTTTTTGGGTGTTCTAAAATGTCTTGTAGGTGTTCATAGAACCGTTCAGCTTCAGCTTCTTCAGTGTTATTGGTCACAGCATAGAATTGGATTACTGTGATATTGAATGGTTTGCCTTGGAAATGAACAGAGATCATTCTGTCGTTTTTGAGACTGCATCCAAGTACTGCATTCCGGACTCTTTTCGTTGACTATGATGGCTACTCCATTTCTTATAAGGGATTCCTGCCCACATTAGTAGATGTAATGATCATCTGAGTTAAATTCACCCATTCCGGTCCATTTTAGTTTGCTGATTCCTAGAATATCAACGTTCACTCTTGCCATCTCCTGTTTGACCACTTCCAATTTGCCTTGATTCATGGACCTAACATCCCAGCTTCCTATGCAGTATTACAGCATCGGACTTTGCCTCTATCACCAGTCACAAGCACATCTGAGTGTTGTTTTTGCTTTGACTCCATCCCTTCATTATTTCTGGAGTTATTTCTCCACTGATCTCCATTAGCGTGTTGGGCACCTTCTGACCTGGTGAGTTCCTCTTTCAGTGTCCTATCTTTTTGCTTTTTTATACTGTTCATGGGGTTCTCAAGGCAAGAATACTGAAGTGGTTTACCATTCCCTTCTCCAGTGGACCACATTTTGCAGCCTCTAAGTAGAATAAAACATTTCCATCCTGAATTCCAAATTACTCTGGGTTTGGCTGTTGGATTGCTTGGGATGAATAAAGTATTCAGTGTACACAGACTTCCTCTGTATTTAACTCGAGCACGGTGTTACTTTTTACAGTCATTATTTTTGGATTCCCTGGGTCTCTTGCTGTGAGGGCTTTCTCTGGCTTTGGCAAGCGGGGCTCCCCTCTAGTTGTGGTGAGAGGGCTTCTCCTTCTGGTGGCTTCTTGCTGCAGAAGATAGGCTCTAGGTGAGTGGGCTCCAGCAGTCGCAGCACGTGGGCTGGCTCTCAAGTGCAGGCTCAGCAGTTATGACTCTTGGGTTTGGCTGCTCTGAAGCATATGGGCTCTCCCTGGACCAGCGGTTAAACCGTGTCCCCTGCACTATAAGGCAAATTCACAACTTCTGGGCCACCAGAGAAGCCCATGGGTTTTACCTTTTAACCTAATTAAAAAGTAATTAATAATGAAAAGTATTAGATTTGGCTGCTCAAAGGCCTGCCCCTTAACTGAGATTTCTGCCATGTCATATAGAGTTTGTTGTCTTTTTAATATGCTAAGTGGATAATTAATTAGATATTTGCCTCTAAAATGAGTCTTTCTATTCTTCATAGCTCCTCAAATCCCAGCAGATAACAGAATTTTTACCACAACACATACTCTTGGTTGTGTTTTTCTCGAAATAGATGAAAGGTAAGTACTTCTTTAAGCCTAAAAGAAATTTGTTTTGGAAAATAAAATATTTAAAACTTTAACATACATTTACATAATGACATCTGTCCCTTTGCCCATTTGATGATTGTTAGTTTGAAATTTGTGTCGTCTAAAATTTTAACGTATCTTGCTTGTGATACTTCTAAGATTTACACGTTATCATGTTTTATTTCAAAGCTTTAGGTAGGTCAGAAATTATTTTTCTGTGCTGCCCAAGAGGACAGTGAACCTTGGACACACAGTATATCAGTGTTAGTCCCTAAATCGTGTCCAACTCTTTGCAGTCTCATGGACTATATGTAGCCCTCCAGGCTCCTCTGTCAGTGGGATTCTCCAGGCAAGAATATTGGAGAGGGTAGCCATTCCCTTCTCCTAGGGATCTTCTTGACCCAGGTATCGAAGTCAGGTCTCCTGCATTGTATTTACCATCTGCGGCACCAGGGAAGCCCCCATAGTGTATAATTATGGTCAAAATGAGACCTAGATGCTGGCCTCTGAGCCCTGTGCACATGGATTGCTTGCTGTAGGCAAATGCTTCCCAGTTTATGATGGATTTCTATTAGTCTGAAGTGAAGGGGGAAAGGAGCAAGAAAAATAAGGCAGATTTCTTTTTCTGTAAAGCTAAGTTTATTTAATTTAAAGAATTGTTACTTGTTTTGAACTTACATCCTACCTACTTTTTTTAGTTATTAAAATCGTCTTTATTTAACAAGTAGTGATAGTAGGTATTGTTGTTCTTTTATACCTTTATTTGGAAAAGTAAAACATTGTTATCCCCTGATCGTACCCTTCATCTTCCCTCACATTTGTATAAAAATTTTACTTTATTTGTGGAATCTGAGAACTAATACATCAATCATATTGTGGGTGAGCATAAAGCAAAAATGTGAAAAAATCTGACACAGTTATGATAGGTATTAATTTTTGGTTTTTAAAATTTTTTACCAGCCAGGGACTTCCCTGGCGATCCAGTGGTTAGGACTCAGCACTTCCACTGCTGAGAGCCTGGGTTCAATCTCTGATCAGGAAACTGAGATCCCACAAACTGTGCATTGAGGCCAAAAAAAAGAAAGCTTTTAAAAAAAGCCTTTTTAACATCTGGAAATGGATTTATTACCCATTTATTACCATTTAGTTATCATAAAACTAAACAGTAATAGTGAGTTATTTTGTATAATATAATCTGTACCAGGTAAGAAAATTTAGCTAAACATATTCTAAAAATAGCTAAGTTTATTGCATTAGAAAGTATGGTTAAGACTCCAGGCTTCCACTGCAGGGAGTGTGGATTTGATCCCTGGTTGAGAAACTTAAGATCCTGAATATCATGAGGATGTAGCAAAAAATGACAAAGATTATATATCCACGAGCTTCCTGGGTAGCTCAGACGGCAAAGCGTCTGCCTGCAGTGACAAAGACCTGGGTTCGATCCTTGGGTTGGGAAGATCCCTTGGAAAAGGAAATGGCAACCTACTTCAGTATTCTTGCCTGGAAAATCCCATGGATGGAGGAGCCTGGCAGACTACAGTCTATGGGATTGCAAAGAATTGGACATGACTGAGCGACTTCATTTTCTTTCTTTCTTATATATACATGAAAAAAAGAAACTATTTGTGAATTTGTACACATAGAAAATGTTTAGAGTCAGTTGTTTTTTTTTCTAAGTCATCTTGAATGTCTGGTCATTAGAATTTTCTTATGAACATTTATTCTACAAATGTCTTTGTGACTGATCCTCTATTTGATACTACTGTTTGGGAGACATTGTTTTCGTATACTTTTAAATACTCTGTATAAATTTTGTAGCCTGCTTTCTTCATTTAACCCCATAAGCATTCTTCTATGTTATAATATGATCTTTGTAGACTTTTTAAAAGGCAATGCAATTGAGGGCCTCAAGAGATCTCTGAAAAAGTGAAAAATCTTAGTTGCTCAGTCGTGTCTGACTCTTTGTGACCCCAAGGACTGTAGCCCACCACTCCTCTGTTCATGAGGATTCTCCAGGCAAGAATACCAGAGTGGATTGCCATTCCCTTCTCGAGGGGATCTTCCCGACTCAGGGACCAAACCCAGTTCTCCTGCATTGCAGGTGGGTCCTTTACTGTCTGAGCCACCAGGGAAGCCCTCTGAGACCTCTCCGGAACTCGTGAAAAGTATAGACTCCTAGTCTCACCCCAGAAATGCTGATTTAGGAAGCAGTGAGCCTGCAAATCTGGCTTTTGGAAGTTTGGCAGGTGATTCTGATGCAGCACTTCCGGTGACCAATGCTTCTTAGATTATGTTAACTCTTTCCCCACAGTGTAGGCACTCGGGTTGCCTGCTGCTTTTATAAATGCTGTAATGAACATCTCTGCACACCTTTTCTTCATATTTAGAGTCTATCTGCAAAGTCCTGTTGAGGGTGTGTGAGGTACAGCAGTCACTTGGTGCGAGTGATGTGCTGCCTCTGCTGTGTCTGTGCTCAGGGCCGTGCCTTTCCTGGGGTACCTACCGCAGGACCTGATCGGGACATCTATCCAAGCACACTTGCACCCGGAAGATCGCCCTCTGATGCTTGCCATGCACCAGAAAGGTAAGCACCTGCTTCTTTACAGGAGGGCTTTTCTTTGTTTCACTGATCCTCTTAAATTTTTCATTTCATTTCTCACTAGAGCTTCTCTCAAGCTGTAATCATTGGCAGTGCTCCGTCACTCCATCCCGTGCAGCCCCCTGGACTGCAGCCCACCCCCATGGAATTTTCTGGGCAGGAATGCTAGAGTGGGTTGCCATTTCCTCCCCCAGGGGATCCCCCAGGTGATCTTCCCAACCCTGGAATCGAACCCATCTCTCGTGCATTGGCAAACAGTGCCACAAGGGCCACCCGGGAAGCCCCTTAATCATTAGAGTGTTACCTTTAATCAAGAAAGCAGTGTATCGAAACCATTGAAACAATATTTTTTTATATTTTGATATTTTAGTTTCATTGAGCTAGACAAGGGTGTGGTCCTAGTGTGATTAGATTGACTAGTTTTCTGTGAGTATGGTTTCAGTGTAAAACATTTACAAATAAGTGCCTTAAGAGAGGCATTTGTAATAAACATTCATGTTAAATAAATTCTATCTTATTGCTTTATGTAGTCTTGAAGTATGCAGGCCATCCTCCCTTTGAACACCTGCCCATTAGATTTTGTTGTCAAAATGGGGATTACATCATACTGGGCTCCAGNGTTTCAGTGTAAAACATTTACAAATAAGTGCCTTAAGAGAGGCATTTGTAATAAACATTCATGTTAAATAAATTCTATCTTATTGCTTTATGTAGTCTTGAAGTATGCAGGCCATCCTCCCTTTGAACACCTGCCCATTAGATTTTGTTGTCAAAATGGGGATTACATCATACTGGGCTCCAGTTAGTCCTGCTTTGTGAACCCATGGAGCCGGAAGGTTTCTTTGATCATCGGTCACCATAAAGTGCAAACGTAAGTCAATCAGTTTTCATATTTTCTAAAAAATGTTTTTTCAGATAATATTCTCAGGCCCATTGACTCCCCTTTGAGTCAGTTGACACACGAACTCAACAAAAAACAGGTTTTTGACAGTGCTTCTGAAAGACAGTTTGGCCTTTAAATATTGAGCCTTATAATATTTCTACTTCTACTTCCTTGGCCTAGTAACTCTATTATGGGAGTATTCTAAAGAAATAAGTCTAAATACAGAGAGCTTTGTAAAGAAAAGACTGGTTCTGCAATGTTATTTAATTGTAATAGCTTATTGTTGCTGTTCAATGCCTAAGTCATGTCAGACGCTTCTTGATCCCGTGGACTGCAACACACCAGGCTTTTCTGTCCTGCACTGCCTCCTGGAATTTGCTCACAGTCTTGTCCATTGAGTCAGTGATGCTATCTAATCATCTCATCCTCTGCTTTCCCTTCTCCTTCTGCCTTCAGTCTTTCCTAGCATCAGCATCTTTTCCAGTGAGTCAGTTCTTTGCATCAGGTGGCCAAAATATTGGCGCTTCAGCTTCACATTAGTCCTTCCGATGAATATTCAGGGTTGATTTCCTTTAGGATTGACTAATACTAGCTTAAATGTCATCATTAAGGAAGTTCTGAAATATTTGTTTGACATGTTATTATATTGATCCAATGAAAAATTTTATAGAAAGTATGTATCATGGGAAATTGATATATTAGGTGATGGGAAAAGCAGCCTGCAGAATTTTTATACAGCCTCATCATGTTTAAAACAAACACTATGAAATAGGAAAAAGAAGATTAGAAAGAAATAAAATATAAATTTTTATTATGTGTGGATAGTGGATTTGGGGTAAGGATTTTTTTCTCTTCTTTTCCTTTTCTCAACTTTAACATTCTCTTTAATGAGCCTATAAGATTTTTTTTTCTTTTTTCTATTTTTTTTCTTTTCTTCTACTGTCAAATTCCACTTATTTAAGTCTCAATTTCGTTGCATCTTTATTGTTTTTAAATCAATTCTTTCATATTTATTGGCCTGCCGGCACTTCTAATTCAAGCCTGCTTCATCATTGTTTCCTGTCTGTGCAGCAACCTTACAGATGAATCCCAAGCAACCTGGACCATTGTTCTTATAGTCTGATATCCTGTTGGTCCCTGGGCTTTGTGGTCCATATAAAATTGACCTCTAGGTTTCTCAGCCAGCCCATAAATTTCCCTTTGATGTCTGTTTCTATTAGGAATGGGAATTATACCTAACTCTTCAGTATTAAATTGAAAAAAGTGGGGAAAACCACTAGACCTAAATTCAGGTATTACCTAAATCAAATCCCTTATGATTATACAAGCAAGGTCCAATGCTGTAAAGAGCAATATTGCATAGGAACCTGGAATGTCAGGTCCATGAATCAAGGCAAATTGGAAGTGGTCAAACAAGAGATGGCAAGAGTGAATGTCGACATTCTAGGAATCAGCGAACTAAAATGGACTGGAATGGGTGNGGCTGATGTTGAAGCTGAAACTCCAGTAGTTTGGCCACCTGATGTGAAGAGCTGACTCATTTGAAAAGACTCTGATGCTTGGAAAAATTGAGGGCAGGAGGAGAAGGGAACGACAGAGGATGAAATGGCTGGACGGCATCACTGACTCAATGGACATGAGTTTGGGTAAACTCCGGCAGTTGATGATGGACAGAGAGGACTGATGTGCTGTGCGTCATGGGGTTATAAAGAGTCGGACAGGACTGAGCGAGTCGGACAGGACTGAGCAACTGAACTGAGCTTCAGTATTATGCTACTGCTGTTGTTCTTTTTCAGCCACTAAGTTGTATCCAATTCCTAGCCACCCTGTGAACTGCAGCNTGTGCTGTGCGTCATGGGGTTATAAAAAGTCGGACAGGACTGAGCGAGTCGGACAGGACTGAGCAACTGAACTGAGCTTCAGTATTATGCTACTGCTGTTGTTCTTTTTCAGCCACTAAGTTGTATCCAATTCCTAGCCACCCTGTGAACTGCAGCAGGCTAGATTTCTGTGTCCTCCACTTTCTCCCAGGGTTTGTCAGTTTCTGTTGAGATGGCAATGATCTAATAATCTCACCCTCTGCATTCCTCTTCTCCTTTTGCCTTCAATCTTTCCCAGCATCAGCTTCATTTCCAATGAGTCAGCTCTTTGCATCAGGTTGCCAAAGTATTGGAGCTTCGGCTTCAGTATCAGTCCTTCCAATGGCTATTCAGGGTTGATTTCCTTTAGGATTGACTGGTTTGATCTCCTTGCAGTCCAAGGGACTCTCGAAAGTCTTCTCCAATACCACAGTTTGAAAGCATCAGGTCAAAAACACTCTGCCCTCCTTATGGTCCAACTCTCATATCTGTACATGACCACTGGAAAAACCATAGGTTGATAAATTATCTTTTGTATTTTTAAATGCAACTTTGTATATATAAGCATAAAACTAAGAACAGTAGATCTCCCAGTCAGACTTATTTTATCCTGTGTTAACATTGTGCTGGAGTGATGCTGGACCAGGGTGAGATAAGCCTCAGGTTGCTCTGACCTGACTCTGCTCCAGGGTTCAGCCTCTCAGCAGAGTGAGTCTGCAGCTTTAGTGGAAGCATCAGGCTCCCTGCAGCCCTGACTCATAAGGCTGATTTGTGGTAGAAGACTAATCTGATAATTAAGGTAGCTAATATGGCTGCCAAGGAAGAGCTATTCATGTTGATCAGCCCAATAGGGAAACCTGTTGGGAAATAAAGATAAAATTAGATGGTTGCTAATATAGGAAACCCCACTTCCTCTGATGAGATGTCCATCTGGGTGTCTGTTGACTGGTCTGAGCACCTCCCCATCAGCATCAGAATGTCCTAGATTTATTCTTCAACTCTCCTTTCCATTCTTTGATTTAAAAATATATGGAATAGGGGCTTTCAGTGGATAATAAGTCAAAAATCTCTCTTGGTACATGTCACATTGCACTTGAAAATATGTGAGTTATTTTCAAATATCTTTTGATACTGATTTCTAGTATAGTTCCACAGTGATAAGAGAGTAGACTCTATAGCATTTCAGTACCTTTAGCCCATGAAATTTTTGCACCTTGTTTCATGTCCCTGGATATGTTCCAGTGTCTCCTGGTTTAGACTCTATGGGAGCTTGAATACAGTTTGGATCCTACTGTTGTGTGAAAACTGTATAAATCTTAAGGATGTTGAGTTGGTTCACAGTGCTTCTCAGGCTTACTATATCCTTCTACTTCTCTGTATATTCATTCTACTAATTTTTGAGAGTTTGATATTGAGTGTGTGTATGTTAGTCACTCAGTCGTGCCTGACTCTTTGTGACCCCCATGGACTATAGGTAGCTAGGCTCCTCAGTCCATGAAATTCTTCAGGCAAGAATACTGGAGTGGGTAGCCATTTCCTTCTCCAGGGATCTTCCCAACCCAGGAATTGAACCCAGGTCTCCTGCATTGTAGGCAGGTTCTTTACCATCTGAGCCACCAGGGAAACCTTTTGATATTGAAACCCCAACTAAGAATCTTAATTTATCTACTTTTAAAAATGACTTATGTATATGTATATATAGTGGAGCTGTATGCAACTCTCATCTATTTTCCAGGTCTTCTGTAAATACCATACTTTCATAATTCAAAGAAAGAGAAAAAAATTACTTAAAAAAAAAATATATATATATATATGGAGTAGGGACTTTCCTGGTGGTCCAGTGGTTAAAAATTCGAGTTCCATTGCAGGAGGTGCAGGTGTGATCCCCGGTTGGGTAGCTAAGACCCCACATACCTTGAGGCTAAAAAGCCAACACATAAAGCAGAAGCAGTATTATAACAAATTCAATAAAGACATTAAAAATGGTCCACATCAAAAAAAAAAACTTAAAAATATGTGGAATAAATGGACATATTAATACTTACAGTGTTTTTTTAAGATTACACCAATATTTGCATCTCCACATGCAGGGTTATGTGAGGGAAAGCATTTAGAGTCTAGTAGGTATTAACCTCTCACAGAATAATAATTATCTGTTAGGTTTGTGTAGTTACCTTAATGCATTTATTCCTTCAGTAAGCATTAATGAAGCGCCTGCTGAGTCAGGCTGGACCCTAAGGATGAGGCTGTAAACAGAGCAGACATTCTCTTTGCCTCCATGTAGCCCAGCGTGCGGGGAAACAGAAACTGCTCATGTGCTGTGACGCATGAGGAGAGTTTTGGAAAGGTGACAGTTGAGGTGGGAGGGGGGCTGTGAGAGTGTTCAGTGAGGGACCCTAACCTTAATTATCTCTCTGACATTAAGCAGCTCTGTGGGGAGGAAGGCTAGGTGCTTGTTACCTCTCACATTACAGGAAAAAAAAATCCACATTCGGTGAAAGAGTCACTTTCTCAGCGATCTCTGAGGGAGGAAGTCGCAAAGAGGAGATGAAAACCAGATTTCCTTCCTTAGCCCTCAACCAGTTTCCTGACGAGCACTGCAGCCAACTCTTCATGCTGAGCTGATAGCATTTGTTGAAGGTGGTGTCGCTCTTGTGACGTGACTCTTTTTTTTGTGGCCGAGTGATGCGGTTTGTGGTGTCTTAGTTGATCCTAGTTCCTTACAGGTGCGTGCTCAGTCTCATCTGGCTCTTGGCGATCCTCTGGACTGTAGCCCGCCAGGCTCCTCTGTCCCTGGGATTCTCCAGGCAAGCATACTGGAGTGGGTAGCCGTTCCCTTCTCCAGGGGAGCTTCCCGACCCAGGGATCAGACCTGCATCTCCTGCCTCTCTTACACTGCAGACAGATCCTTTACCACTGAGCCACCCAGGAAGCCTTAGTTCCTTGACCAGGGATTGAAGCTGAGCCCTTGGCAGTGAAAGCTCTGAGTTCCGATGGCTAGACGAGCAGGGAATCCTCTCATGTAAATCCTTTGCGTGATGTAATTGGTGATTAAATGTACAACTCAAGTTTTGTAGGAAGTGTCCCCACTGGGAATATCCCAGTCTCATTGCACAAAGCTGGACATCCTATTGTCACTCAAACTTGTGCTTGACCAGCAGCCCAGACACCTCTGGATGACAGTCAGGCTCATGGCGCAAGGGGCAGGAGGAGGGGGACATGGTGGAGCAGTTGAAATGGCGCTCACATATTGTGAGAGTTTAGCAAATGTGGCTTATTCTGGATGTCTGTCATGAAGCAAGGCTACTTCCTGTCACATAGGGGGTCCTGAGGCATTGTCAATTCCTTCTCTTTGTTGCTGTTCAGCTAGTAGATTTCAGATGCTCTAGAATTTGAATATAAAGAAGACTGAAGGTTTTGTGACAGCCACATGTTCACCATGAGGATGGGAGCAGAGTCATCTTTATTACACAGCTCAAGTGATTAGATACATTAAGCACTGAATGTTGTTTGACAAACTGAAGGTCTTAAAATTTCTTAGAAAAAAAGTGAAAAGTGAAATTGTTAGTTACTCAGTCGTGTCTGACTCTGCTACTCCATGGACTGTAGCCCACCAGGCTCCTCTCTTCATGGGATTCTCCAGGCAAGAATACTGGAGTGGGTTGCCATTTCCTCCCCCAGGGGATCTTCCCCACCCAGGGATCAAATCCAGGTCTCTTTCATCGAAGGCAGATTCTTTACTGTCTGAACCACCAAGGAAGGCCTCAGTTTCAGAACCAGTTGGTTACTCAGTTCATGTTAAATTTTGAGACCAGTAGTTGTTGAACATGCTTTAGTAGCTGAGGAGGTTACTTGTCACTGTTTTAAATTTATACAGATACAGTGCTGAAATGATTATGGAAAGATCAGAGCTATGAAGAGACTAAACTAAAATCTGTTAACGTCTCCCTTGTTTCTTAGGATTTTCTCTGCTTCCATAAGTAGAACATGAGCTTTATATTTTCTATATTTGGAGTTGAAGAGTTACTTTGTAAAGATATAGCTTTATTGTTTGAATATTCTGTTAAAGATCACTTTAGACTTCATTGTGAGTGAATCTTAAATTGCTTGACTCAGTCTTTCCCTTGGCATTTTGTAGGAGTCCACTAAACAAGGATGTTTTTGCCACCAGAGTAAAAAAGATGAGCAATGATGACAAAGACATCACAGAATTACAAGAACAAATTCAAAAACTTCTCTTACTGGTAAAGTGAGAGATTTAAAAAAAAAAAAAAAAACACAAAATTCTCATAGTTGTGTTTAATTTTAACATTCAGTCTTAGTAAAGTCATTTCACAGAAATAAACTGCTAGCCTTACCTTCTACATTCCAGAAATTTTTGTCTTCTTCTTTTTGTTTTTAAGTTAAATTTAATTAATCTTGTTTTCCTTTATCTGTGTGAAATACACAGGACATTTTTATAAGAACCTTTTTGAAGACAGCATNAAAAAAAAAAAAAAAAAACACAAAATTCTCATAGTTGTGTTTAATTTTAACATTCAGTCTTAGTAAAGTCATTTCACAGAAATAAACTGCTAGCCTTACCTTCTACATTCCAGAAATTTTTGTCTTCTTTTTGTTTTTAAGTTAAATTTAATTAATCTTGTTTTCCTTTATCTGTGTGAAATACACAGGACATTTTTGTAAGAACCTTTTTGAAGACAGCATAAGGAGTCACAGGAAGCAATTAGACAAAGAAGTTATTTCTAAATGAGAGAATTCTTGTCTTTCAAATGCTGCCAGTGTTTTAGCTTTGCTAGTCTTTGAAATAATTAGTTTTAAAAGTGGGGGGAGGAGTGGCGGGTCTCAGTATCTCTAGTCATTATGAGGCAAAAGTATGAAAAACAACTACTGTTGAAAACAAGTACCAGAATGATTTCTCCTAGAGATTCAGTCAGTAACCTTGCTGAGTGTTTACTGATGGTGAGAGAAGAGAGGAGCACGTTTTCCTCACTGGACTGACTCCATTTTTAAAAGAAAAGGAACTCCATCTTACAGTCTCGGCAAACTTTTGGACTGTATATCTAGGAGGCCATGGAGATAAAATACCAGCAGCCGAGTAGGCCTCCCCGGTGGATAAAAACCAGACCAGGCAGACCCCATACCAAAGCAGACCTCCCAGAGCCAGAAGCAATGCAATGTCCCCTATGTAATCAATCTCTATCTATATTCTTAATAATACTTATTGCTGTTGGCTAAGCTGTATGTCCAGATAGCTTTAGAATGTGAATTTATGGCTGTAACCTGATTGTATCTTTTAATAACATTGTCCAGAGTGGGTTTTAAAGAATTTGGGGATATGGGCTTGGGTACCTACACTCTGGATAGAAAAGGTTGTCACAAAAATCGGTCAGAGTCTCTGGGTCAAGAGGAAACTCTGCCTTGGACCCGCCGATGTAATAAACTGCACTCCACTATTCACGCTGTCCTTCTGAGTTGAGTTAGCTTCCCGGAGCGTTTGGCTACAACAGCGGTACCACTGAAACTATTGGTCAGTAATTTTCAAGAGGTTGTTCATAAAATCTCTGTTGTTCAGTTGCTAAGTCGTGTCCCACTCTTTGCAACCCCATGGACTACAGCACACCAGGCTTCCCTGTCCTTCACTGTCTCCCAGACTTTGCTCAAACTCATGTCCATTGAGTCGATGAAGCTACCCAGCCATCTCTAGGGTTCATAAAGTATCTGTTAGGTTTGGGGGGACAGTATGGTATGTATTGGTATTTTGTTTGTTCTGCCTGTTTTAAACTCAGCATCAAGAGCTAGAGTTTATTTCATGTTTTGTTAAATTTATTAACCACAGCTTACAAAAAAATCGTTGTACTCTAAATATCCCCCTAGACTAGAAAAGTAAACTCTGCCCTTGAGAATTACTGAGATGAGACAGAAATGTCCTCTATGTCAGCATCACCCTTCACACGCCGCCATTAGGATTCCAAAAATTCTTACCTTAATTTCATGATTACTGCAGGTCTCCCGTCTACCGTGCCATGTAACCCAGGGCTGCATGGGCCTCCCGCTCTCTCACAGCCTGTTCACGGGAGCATGTCCAGCAGCTGTGGGAGCCTGGGGAGCAGTGGGTCACAGGAGCCTCGGGTCAGCCTCGCGTCCTCCAGTGAGTCCAGCGGGCACGGCGTGGATGAGGTCCAAAGGCACCGGTGAGGAGGCACGCATGTGCTTCTGAACACATATCCTTCTCTCCATGTGGTGTTACCCATGACGTGTCAGCACCGGTTCTGTATCTCGACGTGTGTGGCTTCTCAGTATATGCTCTTGACTTGAAGACCTGATTTGGTCATAGACCTTCTGATCTACTTAAAGAAAATACCACCTTTAAGAAGGTGCCATTTGGGCTACTTGTGTGCTTTCTAAAAATTAGCCTGGGGACTTTGCTGGCGGTCCAGTGGTTAAGACTCAGCACTTTCACTGCAGAGGGCATGGGTTCAATCCCTGGTTTGGGAACGAAGGTCCCACATGTCACAGGGTGCAGCCAAAAAAATAAATAAATGAAATTAAATTAAAATTAAAACTAGCATGTTGTGGACAGGTTGATGCAAAGCCTCCTTGGTACCCGTGTGCTGTGGCTCAGCAGAAGACTGAACTAATGCTGTTATGGTGATTTCAGTTATTCTATCCTCAGAGAACCAAAAGTTACATGTATTTGGCTTATGTATCTCTTGATGCACATTGTTACAATCTTTGAAACATTGTTCATCACTCTTTGCCCTAAGTTGACTTTGTAGCAGATCTGTGCCAGTTTGAACAAGATCAAGAATCTAAGTCAGCAGCTTTGCATCCAGTCACCTGCCAAGTCAGCAAACAAGCCAGTGTCGGGAACCGCTCAGGACGGCCTAGGGGTGAGTCATCAGGGCAGTTCCCCCCTCTCATGAAGCCACGACCCCTGGGTGTTGCTATTCAGGTTTACATACCCAGATGGCAAAAGTAATAGTAATCGTAATAATGACAACAGCAGCAGCACATACTATCCTGAAAGCTAAATGGTGTCAGAGAGCAGTCACAGAATACTTCTACTAAAGAACTGGCTTTTCTGCTAATTCCAACTGATTTGTTGATTTCCTCTATATGTTGTTCAGTCTCTAAATCACATCCGACTCTGTGACCTCATGGACTGCACTCTGGTGATGCCACCCAGCTATCTAGTCCGTCTCATCCCCTTCTTCCCCTGCCATCAATCTTTACCAGTATCAGGGTCTTTTCCAGTGAGTTGTCTCGTTACACCAGGTGTCCAAAGTATTGGAGCTTCAGCTTCAACATCAGTCCTTACAATGAATACTCGGGGTTGATTTCCTTTAAGATTAACTGATATGATCTCCTTGAATCCAAGGGGCTCTCCAGCACCACAGTTCCTCTGTATGAGCAATTTATAAACCAAACTTGTTAATTTTAGAATAGATTTCAGATAATCAAATATTATTAAAATGTTAATCCTTTCCTATCACTTCAAAAAAATGGAGAATGTCAGTGACCTAAATTGAATGAAAAAGTTGGTCTTTTTCTTGCCTACATGCTTTTCTTTTCTCAATATGAGGTAAGGAGCATTTCAGAAGAATTGAATCAATCATGATAGTTGACATTATTTTGAGAAGTTAGTCAGTATGCATTATAGGTCCACTGGCGGAGGGAATGGCAAACCACTTCAGTATTCTTGCCTTAAGAACCCCATGAGCAGTATGAAAAGACAAAAAGGTAGGACACTGAAAGATGAACTCACCAGATCTGTAGGTGCCCAATATGCTACTGGAGATCAGTGGAGAAATAACTCCAGAAAGAATGAAGGGATGGAGCCAAAGCAAAAACAATACCCAGCTGTGGATGTGACTGGTGATAGAAGCAAGGTCCAATGCTGTAAAGAGCAATACTGCATAGGAAACTGGAATGTTAGGTCCATGAATCATGGCAAATTGGAAATGGTCAAACAGGAGATGGCAAGAGTGAATGTTGACATTCCAGGAGTCAGAGAACTAAAATGGACCAGAATGGGTGAGTTTAACTCAGATGACCATTATATCTACTACGGTGGGCAAGAATCCCTTAGAAGAAATGAGTAGCCATCATGGTCAACAAAAGTGTCCCAAATGCAGTACTTGGAAGCAATCTCAGAAACGACAGAATGATCTCTGTTTGTCTCCAAGGCAAACCATTCAGTATCACAGTAATCCAAGTCTATGCCCTGACCAGTAACACTGAAGAAGCTGAAGTTGAATGTTTCTGTGAAGACCTACAAGACCTTCTAGAACTAACAACCAAAAAAGATATCCTTTTCATTATAGGGGACTGGAATGCAAAAGTAAGAAGTCAAGAAACATCAGGGGTAACAGGCAAATTTGGCCTTGGAGTACAGAAGGAACCAGGGCAAAGGCTAATAGAGTCTTGCTGAGAGAACGCACTGATCATAGCAAACACCCTCTTCCAACAACACAAGAGAAGACTCTACACATGGACATCACCAGATGGTCAACACCAAAATCAGATTAATTATATTCTTGGCAGCCAAAGATGGAGAAGCTCTATACAGTCAGCAAAAACAAGACTGGGAGCTGACTGTGGCTCAGATCATGAGCTCCTTATTGCCAAATTCAGATTTAATTCAGAGCTCCAGAAAAATATCTGTTTCTGCTTTCTTGACTATGCCAAAGCCTTTGACTGTGTGGATCACAATAAACTGTGGAAAATTCTGAAAGAGATGGGAATACCAGACCACCTAACCTGCCTCTTGAGAAATCTGTATGCACATCAGGAAGCAACAGTTAGAACTGGACATGGAACAACAGACTGGTTCCAAATAAGAAAAGGAGTACGTCAAGGCTGCATATTGGCACCCTGCTTATTTGACTTATATGCAGAGTACATCATGAGAAACACTGGGCTGGAGGAAGCACAGGCTGTAATCAAGATTGTTGGGAGAAATATCAATAGCCTCAGATATGAAGATGACACCACCATTATGGCAGAAAGTGAATAAGAACTCAAGTGCCTCTTGATGAAAGTGAAAGAGGAGTGAAAAAGTTGGCTTAAAGCTCAACATTCAGAAAACCAAGATCATGGCATCTGGTCTCATCACTTCATAGCATATAGATAGGAAAACAGTGGCTGACTTTATTTTTTCTGTGCTCCAAAATCACTGCAGATGGTGATTGCAGCCTTGAAATTAAAAGACGCTTACTATTTGGAAAGAAAGTTATGACCAACCTGAAAGTGAAAGTGAAGTCACTCAGTCATGTCCAACTCGTAGTGACCCCATGGACTGCAGCCTACCAGGCTCCTCCGTCCATGGGATTTTCCAGGCAAGAATACTGGAGTGGGTTGCCATTTCCTTCTCAAGGGGATCTTCCTGACCCAGGGATCAAACCCTCGTCTCCTGCATTTTAGGCAGACGCTTTACCACCTGAGCCACCAGGGAAATCCAACCTAGACAGCATATTAAAAAGCAGAGACATTAGTTTGTAAATAGAGGTCCATCTAGTCAAGGCTGTGGTTTTTCCAGTAATCATGTATGGATGAGAGAGTTGGACTATTAAAAAAGTTAAGTGCCAAAGAATTGATGCTTTTGAACTGTGGTGTTGGAGAAGATTCTTGAGAGTCCCTTGGACTGCAAGGAGATCCAACCAGTCTATCCTAAAGCAGATCAGTCCTGGGTGTTCATTGGAAGGACTGATGTTGAAGCTGAGACTCCAATAATTTGGCCACCTGACGCAAAGAGCTGACTCATTTGTAAAGACCCTGGTGCTGGAAAAGATTGAGGGCAGGAGGAGAAGGGGATGACGGGATGAGATGATTGGATGGCATCACCGATCAATGGACATGAGTTTGGGTGAACTCCGGGAGTTGGTGATGGACAAGGAGGCCTAGCATGCTGCAGTTCATTGGGTTGCAAAGAGTTGGACGTGACTGAGTGACTCAACCGAAACTGATATATCTATATCTATACACACAGAGACACACACACACGAGCTTCCCTGGTGGCTCAGATGGTAAAGAATCTGGGAGACTTGGGTTTGAGCCCTGGGTTGGAAAGATCGCCTGGAGAAGGAAACAGCTACCTACTCCAGTATTCTGGCCTGGAGAATATCACGGACTGAAGAGGCTGGCAGGCTATATATAGTTCATGTGGTCAGAAAAAGTCTGATATAACTGAGTGACTTTCGCTTCACCTCACTTCACATATGTATGTTTCATAACTTCTTTACTTATGGAAATTTCTCTTCTAATTTTTCTCCCCAAATATTAATATAATGTTGGAAGCTATTGTAGATTTGGGTCACCTAAATGTTACTGATGGTCTCTACAATCGTCAAATGGGTGTTTTACACAGTTCAGTTCAGTTCAGTTGCTCAATCATGTCCGACTCTTTGCGACCCCATGAATCGCAGCACGCCAGGCCTCCCTGTCCATCACCAACTCCCAGAGTTCACTCAGACTCATGCCCATTGAGTCAGTGATGCCATCCAGCCATCTCNTTGTGTGGTAGTTTGAGCATTCTTTGGCATTGCCTTTTTGTGTTTTACACAATAGGGTGAAATCTTATCTAAAGTCAGTAATAATATAGTATCTGTTTTTTGGGACTTGACATGATTTCCACAACAAAAAAATCCAACTGTGACTCCTAGAAGTGATATCACTGGGAGCCCATAGGATGCCCTCTGGATACAGAGAGTCCTTTACTTTGGGTTTTTGTACTTTTTCTTTACCTGGACAGAAGGTTTCATGTTTCTATTTGTTTCTTTTGCTGTAGACGTAAGGGCACAAGATGGAAATGACAACTCTTTTTGTCACTTGACACTATCTGATCTCCTCCACCAAAGGATTTATCTTAAATATCTTTTTTGCTCTTGACCATTATCCCATGTCGTGGCAGATAAAATTCTTTGGGGAGATTTTAAATCTAAAATCTCTAAATGTTTTCTTTATCGTCTGATCCAGGTAGTGCCACCTGCTGCTGCCTTGACCTCTGATCTCATGTTCATGAGATTTTTGTGTCCTGACCTCTGGAATTTCTTCTCAGGGTAGAAATTCTTTCTAAGCTCCTGCTTTATTCAGTTTCTTATTATCTACCATTAGTCTGGCAATACCACCAGTACTGTTGTTTGAAGCTGTATATCTAAGCAGACATTAGTACTTCGTTCACCATTTTATAAAATTTAAGCTATAGGTAACTCTGTGTACTTATATTGCTATTAGAAACTTACATTTTCTAACATGTGTGTTATATTTAGTGAGCACACCTGGGATGTGACTTTGGGGGAAATATGTTGCCATTTGGCAAAACCTCAGAGAACAGATATTACTTGGGCATCCTGATTTTATTCACATTTTAAGACCTACAAATTTAAAGAGCTAGTTAAAAAAAATCTTTATTACTCAAGAGAACAGGGATGCAACTTAAAGATGGAAAATGTTATAATTTAAGTATTAGAAATTGAGTAGAGACATACACCAATGAAAAGGAAAATACTGGTCATTGTATACATGTTTTATATACAGGGTGCTCCAGCACACAAGAACACAAGGTTTTAATTATACATGTTGACCCTTTTTATAAAGGCAGGTCATGCTTTAGGAAAGAGTAAGAAAGAATAATAGGGTGTCCCAGGTGGCACAGTGGTAAAGAATCCACCTGCCCATGCAGGAGACACAAGAGACATGAGTTCAATCCCTGGGAGAAGGAAGGTCCTCTGAAGTAGGAAATGGTAATCCATCTACCATTCTTGCCTTGGAAACCCCATGGACAAGGGAGCCTGGCGGGCTACAGTCCAGTCCATGGGGTCGCAAAGAGTCAGACGCAACTGAGCACTCAGACACGCTTAAGAAGGGAAACTTTTAAGTGTATTATGGCAGGACAAGGAACAACAGAGACACATAAAGTCCCTTCATTAGCTGTATATACCGATCAATAACCTGCTGCCAGAGTATTGGAGAAATTAGGGGAAATTGAATGTTCCTCTGCAAGGGTGACACAAAGCCCAGGTGAAAGATGACTCATAAACTGAACTAACTCATTCCAAACTTAACAGAGAAAAAGCCCAGACAGGCACTAAGTTCATGATCTTTCTTGACTCCATCAGAGTGCTGAGGGCACAGGACAGCCAGCAGGCCTGTAATCTGAGGAGAGGCACACGCTTACGTGAAGTGAAATAAGTGCTGGATCCTGTGACCGACTGAGTCTTGTCACCTGCAAGAGGCGGGCCTTCTCAGAGGCACAGTGCAAAGGGAAGCCCAAGACCTGAAAGTGCAGCAAACGTGGGAAAAGAGGAGCGCTCAGGAGACCAGCCACCACCTGCAGCAGAGTGACACTGGAGGGATCTGAGCGCTGTCATACACTGAATGAAGTCATACCAACAGCAGACCTTTAGCCTGGCCTGAAGCTTAATTAGGTTGACTCTGATGTAGTGGAAGGGAAGCCATGCCCAGTCCCTGCTGTCTTATACAATATGTTCAGTTCTCAGAAAATTGTGAAACATGCAAAAAGCAAGGAAAAGACCTCCTAAGAGACAAAACAGTCATCGGAACAAGAGTCAAACAGGACAAAGACATTGGAAATAACTGAATAATGAATACAGGCTCCAAAGGGTAAGGTAGGCAACATGCAAAACCACATAAGGAATCACAGTGTAGAGAGGCGACATAAAAGGAAGGATCGAGTGCAAATGTTATGGAGGCAACCTAGATGTCCAACAGCAGATGAATGGATAAGAAAGCTGTGGTACATATACACAATGGCGTATTATTCAGCCATCAAAAAGAATACATTTGAATCAGTTCTAATGAGGTGGATGGAACTGGAGCCAATTATACAGAGTGAAGTGAGCCAGANATGGAAGCAACCTAGATGTCCATCAACAGATGAATGGATAAGAAAGCTGTGGTACATATACACAATGGAGTATTACTCAGCCATCAAAAAGAATACATTTGAATCAGTTCTAATGAGGTGGATGGAACTGGAGCCAATTATACACTGTGAAGTGAGCCAGAAAGAAAAACACCAATACAGTATACTGACACATATATATGGAATTTAGAAAGATGGTGGTATTAAACCTGTACGCGAGACAGCAAGAGAGACACAGATATGTAGAACAGCCTTTTGGACTCTGCGGGAGAGGGAGAGGGTGGGAGGATTTGGGAATATGGCATTGTAACATGTATGATATCATAAGGGAAACGGATTGCCAGTCTAGGTTCGATGCAGAAAGCTTGGGACTGATGAGTGGGGATGATCCGGAGGGATGGTGTGGGGAGGGAGGGACGGGATTGGGAACTCAGGTACACCTGTGGCTGACTCATGTCAATGTATGGCAGAATGAATACAGTATTGTAAAGCAAAACAAACTAAAAAAATAAAAATTTAAACTTAAAAAATAAATAAATAAAAGTTCAAATGTTAGCAACGCTGGAGGTAAGTGAACGCCATTGATGGGCACTCGACTAAGAAGGGAATCAGTGAACCTGAAGGTGAATAAAAATGACGCAAGCTGAAACAGAACAGGACATACAGGGTAGAACCTCTGAAGAATTTAGCTGTACTTCCCTGGCTGTCTAGTGGTTGACTCCAGTGCAATGGGTGTGGGTTCAATCCCTGATTGAGGAACTAAGATCCTGCATGCCATGTGGCTCGGCAAAAGGACAGGATTAAATGATCTAGTAGGCATAATTGGAATCCCAGGAAGAATACTTGAAATAATGGCTGAGGTTTTCCACATTCAAAGAACATCAAGTAGCATAGATACAAAAAAAAAAAAAAAAAATCGCAAAATAAAAACGCTTGGGCATATCATATTCAGATGCTTGGGGTAGGGCACAGGGATGATCCAGAGAGAGGATATGGGGAGGGAGGTAGGGGGGGTTCAGGATTGGGGATTCATGTGCACCTGTGGCAGATTCATGTCAATGTATGGCAAAACCAATACAGTATTGTAAAATAAAGTAAAAATAAAAATTAAAAAAATAAAACCAAGAGAATAAATTGAAGGTAACCAAAAGAAAAAAGATTATAAACAGAGAAAGAAGGATAAGAATAAAATTTACAGTATACATTTCTTCAGAAACCATGAATGTTAGAAGACAGTAAAATCTTCAAAGGAGAAAACCATAAATACAGAATTATACACCTAGTAGGAAGTATCTTTAAGAAATGGAGATATAAAGGTTTTTCTCAAACAAAAGCTACAGAAATTTACTGCCAGCAGTAAATTTGTTCTGTAAGAGTCCTGAAGGCATTTGTAAAGGTAGAAGGAATAAGATGCCAGACATAAAACCTGGATCTACACGAACCAATGAAGAGCATTGGAAATGGAATAAAGTAAGATGAAATGCCAAGGGCTTCCCTGGTAGCACATGGTTAAGAATCTGCCTGCAATGCAGGAGACCTGGGTTCAATCCCTGTGTCAGGATGATCCCCTGGAGAAGGGAATGGCTACCTACTCTAGCATTTTTGCCTGGAGAAGTCCATGGATGGAGGAGCCTGGCTGGTTATAATCCAGGGGGTCACAAAGAGTCAGATATGACTGAGTGACTAATATTTATGCACTTAAGATAAAATACATATTATTTTCACTTATTTTTAGTTACTCTAAAAGATAACTGACTAAAGCAAAAAGAATATTTTGCATTTATAATGTGTGTAAAAACTACTACAAAGAACAGGAGCTAGGTATTGGGAATATACTGTTGTAAAATTTCTTCCAAATTTTATTATTTGGAGTATATTGATGGCATAGAAACTGACTTCTTACAATATGTATGTAAACTTCAGGATAATTATTAGTAAAAATTTTTAAAGAAGTATAAATAATGTCAGTAAACTTGGTAAAATGTAATATTTTTATTTATTTATTTTTTACTTTGCTGATTTTATTTTTTTAATTTTTTTAAGTTTAAATTTATATATTTTAATAGGAAGCTAATTACTTTACAATATTGTATTGGTTTTGCCATACATCAGCATGAATCTGCCACGGGTGTACACGTGTTCCCCATCCTGAACCCCCCTCCCATCTCCCTCCCCCTACCATCCCTCTGGGTCATCCCAGTGCACCAATATTTAATCCAAGTGAGACAGAAAAGGAAGAAAAAAGAAACCAAAAAACCCAGATGGAACAAATGGAAAACAACTAGCAAGAGGTATGGCAAAAACCATCATAATATTATAATTGTCTTCCAATTAAAATTTTTTAAAAGGGGTACATTTTAATCCAACAGCATTGATTACATCAAATGTGAATGATCTCAATATACCAGTGAAAAGACAAATTGTCAAATTGGAAAAACAAGATGCAACTGTATATTGTCAACAAAACCCATTTTGAATATTAAAAACATAGGATAAAAGTAAAAGGTTAGAAAAGATATGCCATGCTAACAGGAGTCAAAAGAAAACTGCAAGGCACTGTACTAAGGTCAGACACAGTAGCCTTTAGAACGAGGCTCTCAGAGCAATAATGCATAAAGACTAAGAAGTTGATTCTCTGAGAACATAAACCAAGTCTGTTGATGCAGCTAATGCCAGAGCTTCAAAATACATAATATGAAGCAAAAATTGATAAAAACTTCAAGGAGAAATAAATGAATCCACAGCTATAGTTGGAGACCACAGCATATCGAAACCACAGTGAAATGTCACCTCACACCCATCAGAATGGCCATCAAAAGGACAAGAAATAGCAACTGTTGGTGAGGACCTGGAGGAAAGGGAATCCTTTTATACTATTGATGGGAATGTAAATTGGTGCAGCCACTGTGGAAAAAAGTATGGCAGTTCCTCAAAAGGTTAAAAATGAAACTACCATGTAATCCAGCCGTCTCATTTATGAGTATTTATCTGAAGAAAATGAAAACACTAATTTGAGAAGATACATGCATCACTATGTTCATTGCAGAATTATTTCCAATAACCAAGACATTGAAGCAACCTAAGTGTGCATCCGTGGATGAATGGATAAAGCAACTGATATATATAGAGAATGGAATACTATTTGGCCATAAAAAGAATGAAATTCTCTTGTGACAGCGAAAGGACTTTAGGAGAACTGTGCTATGTGAAATTAAGTCAGAGAAAGACATGTGGCATATGGTTTCACTTATATGTGGAATGAAAAAAAAAAGCTCACAGATAGAGAGAATAAATCAGTGGTTGGATAGGATAAGACGCCACTACTGGCTGTGTCTTCTCTACAGAAAGTTCTTCAATGCTCCAGCATGTGGTCTTTTTTTCTCTATATATACCTCTGCTATCCGATTTGGTAATGGCAACCCACTCCAGTGTTCTTGCCTAGAGAATCCCAGGGACGGGGGAGCCTGGTGGGCTGCCGTCTACGGGGTCGCACAGAGTCGGACACGACTGAAGTGACTTAGCAGCAGCAGCAGCAGCAGCAGCCACATTTTGCAATTTAAATACAAATAAGTTACAAATAAATAAGATGTAAAATGTAGTTCCTCTTTTGCTGTAGCCACACCTGAAGTGCTTGGTTGCTGGATGTGGTGTTAATGGATACCAGGTTGGACAGTATAGATAAAATACAATTCTGTCATCATAGAATGTTCTGTTGGATACCAATTCAGCACAGGCAGTGCCATGCACTTTCTGTTGCCACATCCAAGAATGCACTGTGTCTGTCACCCCCTGCTTAGTGATACCAGGATCCATCAGTTGTACAGGTAGTAACATTGTAAAAGTCCCCATCAGCCTTTCACCTTTCACTTGTTTGTTCCTTGATAATCTTTGCCTGAAACATTTGTTTCACTCCTTTTTTTTTTTAATTTTTTTTTTTTAGTTTGTTTTGCTTTACAATACTGTACTCATTTTGCCATACATTGACATAAATCAGCCATAAGTGTACCTTAGTTCCCAATCTGGACCCCCCCCTTCCTCCTCCCTCCCCACACCATCCCTCCAGATCATCCCCGCCCATCAGTCCCAAGCCTGCTGCATCGAACCTACACCGGCAATCCGTTTCCCTTATGATATCGTACATGTTACAATGCCATATTCCCAAATCCTCCCACCCTCTCCCTCTCCCACAGAGTCCAAAAGGCTGTTTTAAAAGATACAAATGCAGTTGTTCATGTAACTGTTCTGTGTGGTATCTTTCTATATCTGCTCATTTAAATCTGAGCTCACTTTTAATAGCTATATAATATTGATCATGTCTATTCTAAAGTACCATATCAGTTCAGTTCATTTCAGTCGCTCAGTCATGTCCGACTCTTTGTGAGCCCATGAATCGCAGCATGCCAGGCCTCCCTGTCCATCACCAACTCCCGGAGTTCACCCAGACTCACATCCATCGAGTCAGTGATGCCCCATCCTCGGTCATCCCCTTCTCCTCCTGCCCCCAATCCCTCCCAGCATCAGAGTCTTTTCCAATGAGTCAACTTTTTGCATGAGGTGGCCAAAGTACTGGAGTTTCAGCTTTAGCATCATTCCTTCCAAAGAAATCCCAAGGCCGATCTCCTTCAGAATTCTAAAATATCATGATTTAATTTTGCTAAATAAGTGCATGTTCTCAAGAACATATTTTTAACTGGACATCCTTTCATTCTATTTCAAATGAGCAAAAGACCTCCTCTTCCTTCCAGACAGTGAAAAATAATAGCATGTACACTGAGTCCTGTGAGGATTTGAGAAGGGTTCAGCATAGCCCAACCTATCAGCAGATAAACTGTATTGACAGTGTTGTCAGTATGAGACAAAAGTTTTGATAACGTGTTAGTTTTTCCAGAAGTGTGGGTTGTCACTACGGAGCCATTATATCATTTTCAATAGCTGTTGTCTTGATTTTTCACCAGCTGTTGTCTTGATTTTTCACTATAGATCAGTAGATACATGCCACCTATAATTCATAATAAATTGAACAGTTCAGGGGATCCAGAAAGTTGGAAGATGCTTCCCTTCTTTGAATATAGTTGAGAAGACAAGACCTGTGCTCATAAGAATTAAGTTGTGAAAATCAGTGCAAGACCATAGAAGGGAATATATAATAATCCCTTGGTGGGGGCCCAGATGGTCAGGGAAGACTTCACCCAAGAAGACGGTGAAATATCCCAAATGGCATAAGGAAAGTGGAGAGGTGAGAGGTGCCCACGTTGGGCGCAGGTAGGAATACATGGCCGAATTATTAATATGCAGGTACCTGAAGAGCTACCACATCCCAGCTTTGAAGAGGAAGTGTATCTCCTCTACAAATACAACTTCCTCATCCTCAGCAGAGGACAGACAAAGCCACGGAGCAGATGACATCCAGGCACTGCAAGGGGAGAGGGATGTCTTCCATAGTTAGATCAAGAGAGCCACCCCTCTGTTTCTCTTTCGTCTTTTTTTTTTTTTTTTTTTTTGGAGCATTTTAAATGATGTGTTTGTTCTGTTACTTTAGGCTGCACTGCGTCTTCATTGTGCACGTGGCTTTCTCCAGTTGCGGCGAGCAGGGGCTTCTCTTTGTTGCAGCACTCGGGCTTCTCCTTGCAGCGGCTTCTCTTGTTGCGGAGCACAGGCCCTAGGCACACTGGCTTCAGCAGTTGCAGCTCCCGGGCTCTAGAGCTCGCAGGTTCAGTGGCTGTGGCTCACAGGTTTAGCTGCTCTGCGGCATGTGGGATCTTCCCAGACCAGGGATCGAACCCCTGTCCCCTGCATTGGTAGGTCGATTCTTAACCACTGAGCCACCAGGGAGGCCCTGGTTTTCTTTCATCTTTTGCTTTTAATTTCATTGAAATCACAAACAATCCTAGTTTCATATTACCTCTACATAGCCAATAGGTTTTAGCTTAGCGGTTATAAATGTCTGTAAACTGTTCAGGTTTTTAATATGAATTTCCTGTTGAGAATTTTTCCTTTCACTATTACATCAGCTGTTTCTCAGATCCCAGCTGTACCTGCATCAGAAATGCCCACTAATGGACAGTCCACAAACGCTGAAGGAGGAGCTCCATGGACCCTGAGCACAGTGACTCTGAGCCTGGACACAAGCCAGTGCAGCTTCAGCAGTGTCTTTGTCGACATCCCACCACCAGACTCAGGTACCATGGTAGCCTTTGCTTTATTTTTTTTTTTTAATTTTTATTTTTTAGTTTGTTTTGCTTTACAATACTGTACTCATTTTGCCATACATTGACATATATCAGCCATAGATTGGGAACTCAGGTAGCCTTTACTTTAGAATACACTCACCGTTAAATACAACCATTGTAAGAACAAGTTTTTAATGCCGTTTACTTAGTAAAGATGTTTAAGATGGATATTTTTTTCCAGGTAAAGTATTTTTGGAAATATCATCACATTTATAACGGTCAGCATATTTTGGACTGTATCTGCTAGTTATGTCATGTGCCAGTCAACTCTTCTGACATGCGGAGCACCTAGGATGGTACCTGGTGTCTAGTAGGAAGCCATCAATTAGCCATCACCATTATTAATGCAGTTATTGTTGAGACTGCCTTGGGTCACTTTGTTGCTGACCTTGGAAGAGTGTGTTCATTTTGAACTTGGACTGCAGTGGTGACTAGGTGGATTATACATATAAACACAGTCAGATTTTTGCATTGGTCTTATAAATGAGGAGTGTATGTTTGAAACTCTCTCCCTTTAACATAGTGACTTAGTAAATTATTCTGATGTCTCCTTTTTATTCCATTTTGCTCTCACCTGCCCTTTTGACTTTTGCATTCTTCATAAGGATTTGGTAAGTAAGGAAATGGTGATAAACATGTTCAATCAGGTTTTCAGATTGTGTCTAACTTATCTTTACTAGTCTTCAGTGCAATATAAGTGAACATGTGCTGAGCTGTTACTGTATACCATCCCTTGCCCTTGGTTCTTCATATAAATTAATTCTCTTAATCCTCATGCCACCCTTTGAGATGGAGAGCATTATATTGACAAATGGACTGGGGATGGTGGGAAAAGACCAGAGAAAGACACTGCTATTGTGAGATTAGTTTTTTTCTATTATTTCTAATTAGCCACAGGTCGACTTTTATTGGAATTGCACTAGTCCCTCAGGATGAGAGCAGATGCGTATATCTTTAAGTGTATGTGTTCTTAATGCTTCGGATGCCCATGTGGGTATGGAGCAGTCAGTGACACGGTCAGTCCACGCAAGGTGGCGTCTTACCTGATTGCAGAAACCTCTTTTTTTGACTGCGCCACTAGACTTTGTACATTTTGGTCTTATGTTCATACTGCTTTGAAAGAATTCATACTGAAATCTGTATGCTTTCATTTAAGGAATAAGCCGTATTTACTGATAANCAGTCAGTGGCACGGTCAGTCCACGCAAGGTGGCGTCTTACCTGATTGCAGAAACCTCTTTTTTTGACTGCGCCACTAGACTTTGTACATTTTGGTCTTATGTTCATACTGCTTTGAAAGAATTCATACTGAAATCTGTATGCTTTCATTTAAGGAATAAGCCGTATTTACTGATAAGCATTTCTCCTGATCTTACACCAGTCTTAGCATCTGCAGGTCCACCTCTTTATTCNCTTACCACTACCTGTCAATGGAGTCCTTCTGTTTGGGTTAGTTTCCTATAACTCGTCTCCTTGTTTATCCTGCAGGAGGTTCTGCTTCCAGGCTGACGCGATCAGCTGGTTGCAAAAAGGCGAAACACAAGCGTAAGAAGCCTCTCGTGTGGTCGGATGGCAGGAGTGCCAGGGATCACTTCTGTCCCCACGAGGATGGGCAGCCCTGGTGCCCCTCCTCCGCCTCCTGTCCCCATGCCTCTGGCCCCTCGCTCCCAGCTACAGTGATGGTTTCCAGCCCAGCCCCTTGCCTCATCCCAGCTCTTCCCCTCCCAGCCACGACCTCCCTTGGCAGAGAAAATGAAGCCTCGATAACTGTACTGCCAAGGCTGCCTGAGCTACCTTTGCCTAGCAGCTTGCAGTATTTCCCAGCTCTGCCTTCTGCTTACTTCGACACTTTTGTGAACATCTTCCTGCGTGACCCCTCTCTCTCTCCCCTCTCGTCACTGTCGTTCTCCCCATATCCCTTCTTGGGAGCAGCACCCTCTTCCGAAATACTCTCTTTGGTATCAGCAGTGGCTCCAAACCCGGGCCCACTGTCTTCAACCGTCAACCCAAGGAGCAGANTACTTCGACACTTTTGTGAACATCTTCCTGCGTGACCCCTCTCTCTCTCCCCTCTCGTCACTGTCGTTCTCCCCATATCCCTTCTTGGGAGCAGCACCCTCTTCTGAAATACTCTCTTTGGTATCAGCAGTGGCTCCAAACCCGGGCCCACTGTCTTCAACCATCAACCCAAGGAGCAGAGAGGAGAAGTGGGAGACGTGGAATGAAGGACACCCCCTCATTAACTCAGGGAGCAGCTCCGTGCTCCAGTTTGATCTCCTGCAGGAGGACAGGCCCCGATCCTGTGCATCCGCAGAAGCTGTGTGTGGAAGTGATGCTAACTTCCAACACACGAATGAGAAAGTAACTGTGCATCCTCTTATTAAAATTAAGGTTTTTGTGCTGAAGCTCAAGATGAATGACCTAGTCTGCATTACAGCTGAGTGTAACCTTCATTACAGCTGAGGTTAAGACTTTGTTCCACAGAAACACACGGTATTCCCTCCTGACTCCATTTAAAAAGCTGCAGTAAAAGGATTTTCTATGTCCTGAATTCTTACATACTTTGCTAGGTTTTCCCCCAAGTGCTATCTTTCAAACTTTATTTGTGAACTGGATTTCCCCTCTGCTTTAAAATGTGATATCTAGGTATTAAACTTAAATGTTCATTACCTAGAAAAAATGTGTTCTCTTACAACTGGGGTTATGGACTATTTAGATTAGGAGCAAGCCGTACTGACAAGACATAAATTTAACAGTTTTACTTTTACAGACATAATTGTGGGATAGCAGGTCTGTATGGGGAGAGCTCCTTTCTGTCATTATTTATCAGTAAAGTAGGCAGTTTATAGTTTTATACTGATACATATCAATTGTATATGAAAAAATTTCTGTCACTTGCGTTTAACTTTTCACCTCTTTACATAAAAAGGCCTTCTCTGATTTGTCAGTTTAAACTTGGGGGCAAGACTTTCCTATATTTAGATACAGGATCCAAGACAAGCGTAAGTATTTCCTCTAAGGTTTTCTTCAGTCCTCACTTCAAGGTATAACCATTTTTAACAAATGTTCAGAATCTGATGGTCTAGATCAAGAATCACGGATCTTCCTGAGCCAGGGATTGAACCTGGGTCTTCTGCATCTTGCAGGCAGATTCTTTACTATCTGAGACACCACAAAAGCCCTAGAATGTGCTCAGAAAGCAGTAGTGAACTTCTCTGGTGGTCACGAGACTAAGAGTCTGTGCTTCTATTACAGGGGGTCTGGGTTCGATCCTTGGTCAGTGAGCTAGATCCCCTTCCCTGGTGGCTCAGACAGTAAAGCATCTGCTTATAATGCGGGAGACCCAGGTTCAGTCCCTGGGTGGGGAAGATCCCTTGGAGAAGGAAATGGCAACCCACTCCAGTATTCTTGCCTGGAAAATCCCATGGACTGAAGAGCCTGCTAGACTACAGTCCATGGGGTCGCAAAGAGTCAGATACGACTGAGTGACTTCACTTTTTCATATACGCGCACGCACACACACACACACATGCGTGCGCGCGTGCGCGCGCCATATCTTTAACATTATATGCAAAGGAACTTTGACCATATTCTTGGAGACAGGCTGAAAATGTTTTACTTCTCAATTATGTATTGATATGTAGGTTTTTTTTTTCTGTTTAACATGTGAGTTGAAGATCTGCCGGTTATTCTATAATATGATGCTTGAGATGTTCAGCCTGTTTCCTTGTGTTCTTACTTTCTAGCAGGGTGTCCGTGGCAGCAGTGGGACTAAGATAGATGGTTTTACTATCAAGAAACCATCCATAGCGTCACTGCACTTGGTGTCTCCACCAGGAACGGGCTCTGCAGCATCAGGTAGTAGCTCAAAATGACATATTCCTCATACCCCATGGTTAGGAGGTCACTGTTTAATGGGCTTTCAGGTGTTGGCCCTGGGGTGAAAGTAAAGTTTTTTTTTTCTTTTTGTAAGCTGTATTGGGGTATATTTATATATAATGAATTCACCACACGTTTAGGGGTACAAAATGGAGAAGGCAGTGGCACCCCACTCCAGTACTCTTGCCTGGAAAATCCCACGGACAGAGGAGCCTAGTAGGCTGCAGTCCATGGGGTCGCTAACAGTTGGACACGACTGAGCGACGTCACTTTCCCTTTTCACTTTCATGCATTGGAGAAGGAAATGGCAACCCACTCCAGTGTTCTTGCCTGTAGAATCCCAGGGATGGGGAAGCCTGGTTGGCTGCCGTCTATGGGGTCGCACAGAGTCCGACACGACTGAAGCAGCTTAGCAGCAGCAGCAGGGGTACAAAATAAGAGTTCTGACAAGGATTTACAGCAGTGTAACCACCACCACAGTCACCATACAGAATGTTTCCACCACCTGGAAATGTTCTTTGATTCATTGCAGTCAGAGCCCATCCTGATCCTCTGGCTCTTGGCAGGCACTGATCCACTTCCTGTCACTTTAAGGCTGCTCTTTCTGTAATTTCACATGGATCGAATCATCCAGTGTGCAGTCTTTTGTGTCAGGGTTCTCTTGAGTTAGCAGAGAGCTGTTGAGATTCATTCATATTGTGCATATCAGTAACTTGCTCCTTTTTATTGCCGAGTGGAATTGCATTGTATGAGTAGCCATTCATCAGTTGATGGTTTATTCAGTTGTTTCCAGTTTGGGGCTATTAAGAAGAACACTGATATGAACATGTAAGTGTGAGTCCTTTTGTGGACACATGTTGTCATTTTTCTTGGTTAAATACCTAGGAATGAAATTGCTAGTTCACGTGGTAAATTTATAGTTAACTTTATAAGAAACTGCAGACTGTTTTCCAAAGTGGCTATACCGTTTGCATCACTGTCAGCACATATAAAAACTCCAATTTACTGCACATCCTGGCCAACACCGGACATTGTCCATCATTTAAATTTTAGCCATTCAAGTAGATGTGTACTGAAAAACTCATTGTGGTTTTAGTTTTCATTTGACTATTGATTCATGGCGTTGGCTGTCTTCTTGTCTACTTAATTTGCCATACAGATGTGTTCATATCTGTTGCCAATTTGAAGGGGGCTTTTTAGTTTTTTTTATTGAGTAGTAAGATTTCTGTGTGTATTCTGGATATGTCTATTATCAAACACTCATTTTTCTTCCCTGTGTGTGGCTTGTCTTTTTGTTTAATTTTTTATCTTTATCTTCATTTTAAAGAGCAAGTGTTTTGATGAAGTTCAGTTCATCAACTTTTTCTTTTATAGGTTGTGCGTTTTGTATCCTTTTTAAAGAAGTTCATGCCTAAGTTGAAGTCACTAAGATAGCCTTCTGTTTTCTCTTGGAAGTTCTACAGGTTAAGCTTGTATAGCTAAGTCTGTGGTCCATTTTTAGTTGCTTTTTATGTATGAGGTGAGCTCACCTCCTTCCACAGGCAAACTAAAATTGCAGCTGTTTCCAGAACACCTATCAGTAAAAAAGATCAGAACCTACATCTTCTGTTGGACGTCGCTGGTGGTCTAGTGGTGAAGAATCAATCCACCTGCCAATGTATGGGACACAGGTTCGATCCCTGGTCCAGGAAGATTCCACATGCCGAGGGGCAGCTGAGTCCGGGAGCCACAACTACTGAGCCTACTCTCTAGAGCCTGAGAGCTGCTACTGCTGAGCTCCACATGCTCTGTGGAGCCTGAGCTCTGCAACAAGAGAAGCCTCTGCAGTGAGAAGCCTGTGCACCACAACTACAGACTAGCCCCCGTTGTCAACAACTAGAGAAAGCCCGCATTCAGCAGTGAAGACCTAATGCAGCCAAAAAAATTTTTTTTCAAAAAATGAAGATCTTCTACAACTAATGATATAAAGAAGGAACCATGAGACGGGTAGGTGGTGGGAGTCACAGTATAGTCAAGACACATATTCCCCAGTGGGTAACCCATGAATGAAAGAGTAATCGCAATTGCAAGGCTGTCCCCACTGAGCGTGGGGTCTGATCCCCATGTTAGTCCCCACAGCCTGGGCATCCTTCTCCAGGAGCCCTCAGAATGTTTGACTCTGAAGCCCAGCAGGACTTACTTTGGGGAGAGTCAGAGGGGTGTGGGAAAGAGAGACCCCACTCTTAAAACGTGCACACAGACTCTCACATGCTATAGGACCCAGGGCAGAAGCAATAATCAGAAAGGAGCCTGGATCAGACCCACAGGCTGAAGTTGGAGAGTCCCCTAGGAAGCCAGTTCCTTCTCTAGGGGATCTCCCTGAACCAGGGATCAAACCCAGATTCCCTGCATTGTTGGCAGGTTCTAGACGATCTGAGCCACCAGGAAGCCCCCCAGAGGCAGGAGCCAGTTAAAGGGAGCTCGCCCTCAGGGATGTAAGCACTGGTGGCAGCCACTTGGGGGGCACTCATTCTACCACATGGACTCCCTTGCTGGCTAGTGCCATTTTGGAATCTTCCCTCTAGCTTATTAGCCTCCAAACCCAGCCTCACCCATATCCACTGGCCTTAGGCACCAGTGCTGGGATATTTCAGGCCAAGCAACTAACTGGGCAGGGACACAGCCCCACCCAGTAGCAGACAGTCTGCCTTAAGACCCCTAAGTTCACACCTTTCCCTGGACATGACTGCCCACCAAGGGGCCAAGGGCCAAGCCCCACATACCCGTGTGCAGGCACTAGACCTGGGACACCCAGGACCCTACACAGAGAGACCCTGGGATCCAGCTCCTCCCACCAGCAGCAGGCACCAGACCCAGAACCTCCTGCCTCAGCCACCAGCAAGCCTGCTCTAGCTGCAGGCCCAGCCTCACCCACCAGCAGACAAGCACCAGTGCAGGAGAGAGGCAATCCTACAGCCTGTGGACCTAGCTCTCATGTGAGCAGGCCAGCACCAACATTAGGACCAGCTGGGCCCTGTCCACCAGCAGGCCAGCACAAGCTTCAGGATACCCTGGGCCCTGCAGCCAGCTGTGTCAGGTACCAGCCCCACCCACTGGCAGTATGACATCAGCTCTGGGACCCCTGGGTCCTATAGCCAGACTCCAGGACACATCTCTGCCTGCCAGTGGGCTGGCAGGATCTCCCAGACATTGACTCTACCCACCAGTGAGTCAGCACTCACCCCAGTGCACCCATCTCAGCCCCTGGGTGCTGCCTCCAGGTGCCTTGTGGTCCTTGCAGCCTTGGCAAAAGACAAGGCCTAGGGACCAACCAGACGAGGGGATAACCAAGCCTACCAGACCACCCGTGGTAGCTAGCCTACCACAACAGAAGGATCCCAGCAGCTCACCTAGGGGTCAGTCCTAGAGCAAGCATACAGCTCTCATGACCAGAGGGGAGTGAGCTTCTAGACACTTCTCCAAGATCAGGAAACGTAACCAAGCTACCAGATACATAGACGTGCAAACAGCAGTTTCGGCAAGATGAGGCAACACAGAAACATGCTCCAAGCAAAGGAACAAGGTTTAAACCCCGGAAGAGCTAAGTGAAGTGGAGATAGTCAGTCTACCCAGGAAGAAGTTCAAGGTAATGATTGTAAAGGTGATCAGAGAACTGGAAGAAGCATGGATAAACAGAAAAATTCAAAGTTTTTAGCAAAGAATTCGAAAATATAAAGAACAACCAAACAAAGATGAAGAATACAATAACTGAAATGAAAAATGCACCAGAAGGAATCAATAGTAAACTAAATGATACAGGGAACTAGACCAGTGATGTGGAAGACAGAGTAGTGGTAATCACTGAAGCTGTGATGTAAGGACAGTGTGAGTCATCTGAGACATCTCCCAGGAATACTGACCTTCACATTATAGAGGTTCCAGAGGAAAAGGGGAGAGAAAAAGGATTACAGAATATACTTGAGGACACAATAGCTGAAAATAGCCCACTTTAACCTCGTCCCAGGCTACTGGGAAAGGAAACATATACAAGTCCAGAAAGAAAAGAGTCCCAGACAGACTCTACCTAAAGAGAACCACACCAAGGTACATTGCAATTAAAATGGCAAAAATTAATGATAAATAGAGAATATAAATAATAACTGGGGACTTCCCAAACATGGGAGAGGAACTGAATATATTAATAAAAGTCCGCAAGGCTAAGAGAATACCTAATTACTTCAATGGAAAAATACTTTCTTTTCTAAGACACATTATATTAAAACTGTCAAAAGTCAATGGCAAAGAACTTTAAAGGCAACCAATGGGCCAAGGATAGTAACCTACAAAGGAACCCCCTCTGGCTATGAGCAGTTTTCTCAACAGAAACTGTAGGCCAAGAGGAAGTGGAATGACATTCTCAAAATACTGAAATGTAAGAATTGCCAGCCAAGAATATCCAGCAAGGCTGTCCTTCAGATATGAAAGAGAAATACTTTCCCAGACAGACAAGAGTTGAGGAAGTTTATTACCACTAGACCTGCCTTACAAGAAATGTTCACAGGAGCTCTTCTGCCTGAAATGAAAATGCCAAAGTGCACAACACCCAGAGTGAGGCATAAATAGAATCAGACAAGCCCACTCAGTCAGATTTGCAGACACACTGTTGGAGCATAAAAGTTAAAAGGGAGGAAAGCAGTAAAAACTAAAGCTACTTCAGTTTGGTAACAGACTCATAACCTGAAAGGGGATCGTTTAAGGCAACTAGAACATGAAAGGGGAAGAGGAAAAGGACAGACCTGTATAGGTTAAGTGAAGATAAGATGCTATCAGCATACAAAGGGCTGTTTTATTTATGATGTATTGTATGCAAACCTCATGGTAACCACAAAAATCCAGAGCAGAAATCTGAAACCAAAAAAAAAAAAAAAGAGGATATTGAGAAAAACATTCTAGAAAGCCACCAAACCAAAATGGCAGACAGAAACACAAGGAAGAAGAAACAATGGGGGAAGAGAGTGCGGAGAAAACAAAAGATTAAAAGGCAGGACTAAATCCCCATTTGCCAATAATCACTGTATGGGTAAATGAACTTGTCAATCAAAAGACACAGCGTGGTTGGAGTACTGCAAAGCCAGACTCAACTATATGCTGCCTCCAAGAGACCTGTCTTGGCTCAACAGAAACAGATGCAAAAGAAAGGATGGAAAATGGTCCTCCAAGCAGATGGCACCCCAAAGAAAGTTGTGTGGCCATACTTGTATCGGACAAAGTAGACTTCAAACTGAAAAAAGGTAATGAGATCAAAGATGGACATTATATAATGATAAAGGGGACGAGTCATCAGGAAGACAAAACAGTTATTAATATTTATGCACCTAGCATAAGAGCACTCTTTGTGACCCCATGGACCGTAGCCCACCAGGCTCCTCTGTCCATGGGATTCTCCAAGCAAGATTACTGGAGTGGGTAGCCATTTCCTTCTCCAAGGTATCCTCCCAACCCAGGGGTCAAACCTGGGTTTCCTGCATTGCAGGCGTATTCTTTACCATTTGAGCTACCAGGGGGACTTTAAACTCCACTTACATCAATGAATAGATCATCCAGACAGCAGGGATGTATTGCTGGATGTATGTGGTCAATTCAAATGCAGTAGAATACACATTCTTCTCAAGTCCATATAGAACTTTCTCAGGGATAGTTCTAGTCACAAGGCATTAAAGAAGATGGAAGTCATATCATGCCTTTTTCCCCCAATTACAGTGATATGAAAGTAGAAATTAACTATGAGAAGAAAGCTGAAAAACTCACAAATATGCGGAGACTGAGGTGGCTCAGCAGGTAAAGAATCTGCCTGCAATGCAGGAGATGCTGGCAGACACAGGTTTGATCCCTGGGTCCAAAGATCCCCTGGAGGAGGAAACGGCAACCTACTCCAGTGTTCTTGCCTGGAGAATCCCATGGACAGAGGAGCCTGGTGCTCTGCAGTCCATAGGGTTGCAAAGAGTCAGACATAACTGAGTGACTTGAGCACAGACATGTTCAGTNCAATTTGATCTCTGGTTCCTCTCCCTTTTCTAAAACCAGCTTGAACATCAGGAAGTTCATAGTTCGTATATTGTTGAAGCCTGTCTTGGAGAATTTTGAGCATTACTTTACTAGCGTGTGAGATGAGTGCAACTGTGCGGTAGTTTGAACATTCTTTGGCATTGCCTTTTTTGGGATTGGAAACTATTGAGTCAAGAAATCAAAGGAGACATTAAAAATTACCTGAAGACAAGTGAAAATATATCAAAACCTATGGGATGCAGGAAAAACAATACTAAGAGGACAGTTTATAGCAATCCAAGCCTACCTCAGGAAACAAGAAAAATATCAAACAGTCTAACTTTATACCCAAAAGAACTAGAAAAAGAAGACTGAATGAAGCCCAAAGTCATTAGGAGGAAGGACATAAAGATCAGAGAGGGAAGAAATGAAATTGAGATAAAATTGACAAACCTTTAGCTAGGCTCACTAAGAAGAAAAAATGACAAAGCTCTGGTAAATAAAACCAGAAGTGGAAGAGGAGAAATACAGTGATACTACAGAAATACAAAGGATTAGATGAGAATATTGTGAACAGCTATATGCCAGTTACCTGGACAGCCTAGAAGAAATGGAGAAATTCTTAGAATCATGAAGAGATAGTAACCCACTACCATCAGACCAGTCAAATAGACCAATCACTAGTAAAGAGAATAAAACAGTCATTGAAGATGTCCCAAAAAACAGAAGTCAAGGACCAGACAACTTCTCAGGTGAATTCTGTGCCAGGCATTCAAAGAAGGTTTAATACCTCTACTTTTCAAACTCTTCCAAAGAATTGAAGAGGGGGAAAANGTCAAATAGACCAATCACTAGTAAAGAGAATAAAACAGTCATTGAAGATGTCCCAAAAAACAGAAGTCAAGGACCAGACAACTTCTCAGGTGAATTCTGTGCCAGGCATTCAAAGAAGGTTTAATACCTCTACTTTTCAAACTCTTCCAAAGAATTGAAGAGGGGGAAAATCTTTCCAGCTCATTTTACAAGGTTGTCATTACCTGATGCCAAAACCAGACAAGGACAGCACACACACAAAGAAAATGACAGGCCAGTTACCTCTGATGAACATTAATCCTCAAGTGTGAAAGTGGCTCAATCATGTCTGACTCTTTGTGACCCTGTGGACATACATGGAATTCTCCAGGCCAGAATACTGGAGTGGGTAGCCTTTTCCTTCTCCAGGGGATCTTCCCAACCCAGGGATCTAACCCAGGTCTCCTGCACTGCAGGCAGACTCTTTACCAGCTGAGCCACATATCAGCAAATACATTTAAAGGATCATACATTGTGATCACTCCAGTATTCTGGCAGGCTACACAGTCCATGGGGTCCCAAGAGTCAGACACGACTTCGTCACTAAACCACCACCACTACCACATTATGACCAAGTGGGATTTATTCCAGGGAAAGGAAAGATGTTTCAGCATCCATAGATCAATCAGGGTGAAATAATGTGGCTAACAGGATGAAGGATAAAAATCATCTCAATAGATGTGGTAAAGACATTTGACAAGATTCAATATCTGTGATTTTAAAAACTCTCTAAAATAGGGGTTCAAGATTGGGAACTCATGTACACCTGAGACGGGGAAAAAAAAAAAAATGAACTGTACTTGAAAACTGAGTGACCCTCCTGTAACAATTTTGAGAAATAAAATTCATCCTTTTAAAACACAAAAAATTAAAAATTAAATAAAATAAAATGAGTGTAGAAGGAACATGAAAGTAAAAGTGTTAGTCACTCAGTCACACCAGTTCTTTGTGACCCCATGGACTGTAGCCCTCCAGGCTCCTCTGACCATGGAATTCCCTAGGCAGGAATGCTGGAATGGGTAGCCATTTCCTCTCCAGGGGATTTTCCCAACTCAGGGATCAAACCTGGGTCTCCTGCATTACAGGCGGATTCTTTACCATCTCAGCCACCAGGAAGCCCCAAAGTTCCATTTTCTCTCCATTGTTGACTTCTCAGATATTCTTTTTTTTTTTTCCTTTTTTAAAAAAATTATTTTAGTCATTACAGTAGGATTTATACATATGTCTTCTACTTATCACAGTTTACACTGTTCTTTCACTTTTTGTCTTAGAACTTTATTTTTTTTTTAAATATTTATTTATTTGCACTAGGTCTTTACTTGTGGCATGCACACTCTTTAGTTGTGGCACATGGGATCTAGTTCCCTGACCAGGGATTGAACCCGGGTCCCCTGCACTGGGAGCATGGAGTCTTAGCCACTGGACCACCAGGGAAGTCCCTGTCTTAGAACTTTAAAACAGACTACTTCCATTTCATCCGCTTGTCTTTTGTGCTAAGTGAAATGTGTCATACATTTTATTTCAACATGTATTACAAGTCCCACAGTAAAAATTTTTTGGCTTTAAATAATTACCTTTCAAAGAGATTTTCTTCTAATGAGGAAAAATATCTTTTATATTTATCCATGCACTTATTTTTTAAAAATTAGGTACTTTGTTTTAATTGGTCCAAAGTAAATGAGAAGGACCTGGAAGAATCAGATGCAGGACAGGAAAGGAATGATCTATGAGGCTCCGTGGCAGCTGTAAAGGGATGGGCCTTGGCATGGATGGATGGCTTCTCTGTTTTAATAGGGCAATGAAGAGAGAATGCACGTATGAGTAAATTTGTGTTTGGCATCAAGGTAATGAGTTTCATTTCTCATAGCTTCCTTCTCTTTCCTTATAAGTGAGACTGAGGAAGGAAATAGGGATTAGAAGATAATCCTGCTGGAAACAGTGCACTGAGCAGAGAGTTGTACCAGGATTACAGGCTTTCTGATGGTCCTTTGGTGATGATGAATTTACTGCAGAACCAATGTACCCTGTTCCACGTGACCTTCTCTATGCTTTTGGCAACTTGGATTCGGATAAGAATGAAATTAATAGGTGGCTTTACCAGAGCTGACATTTTGATACTGTGGGAAATTAAAGGGGAAAAGACTCAGGTATGGCAGAATGTTACTGAGCGATAGGCTTTGGGCTCTAAGCAGANATGCTTTTGGCAACTTGGATTCGGATAAGAATGAAATTAATAGGTGGCTTTACCAGAGCTGACATTTTGATACTGTGGGAAATTAAAGGGGAAAAGACTCAGGTATGGCAGAATGTTACTGAGTGATAGGCTTTGGGCTCTAAGCAGAATGACTAAAGCTCTGTTCCAGATTTGTAGTTGGAACAATCGGACAAGCAAAGGAGAAAGTGGAGCTGAGTTGCAGCAGTTATGGGTGATGATGAGAAAGGCGGTATGACGTTGAGGAGCTGTTAGTTCAGGAAGACTCAGAAGGAGATCTTGGAAAGATGGAGGAGCGAGAAGGCTGAGGTGACCTGGGATGATGCTGGGCTGGGTGGTGAAGGACATTACCAGCTAGTCGCCCAGGTCTGTGAAGAATGAGGACCAGCCTGGCAGATCAGCCCCTGACGGGTATTTTCTAATTTGCCTTTCTTTGTTGTTGTTGATTTTTGATAGGAAGCAGTGGCAGCCGTATAAACTTTTCTCCTAGTGATGATTCTTCAGAAATCTCTCAAAATGGGCAGCAATCTCAGGACGTACAGAAAAAAGAAACATCTCCTAAGTTAGCTGAAGAGTCCATCTGGAGAATGATACAGCAGACACCTGACTGCATTCTAATGACATATCAGGTGCCCGAGAGGTAAGGAGCACGTTGGAAGACCTACCTTTATATAAGTGTTCTGCGGTTTCCTATGTTTTTTAATACAAAGTGATTTAAACATTTTTATACATGTCCTCAGAGATATGTATTTTCAAATTCATTGATTTGAAGTCAAATGGTGAATGATTTCTTAAAACAGTGGTTGTGGTGGAAGTGGATACAAATGTTATATGTCGTAAGGTGAAAACAGAGAGGCAGTGCTTTCCAAGATGGCTCACAGGTACCTGAACTATTTTTAGAGTCTGGAGGGTTTTTTCTCATTCTAAAAGAAGACCTAAAGGAAACCTGTTTCTTCCATATGACTCATTAAAACTATGCAGGTGTTTTCCATCAAGAAAAAGAGGTCTGGTTTACCAACTTGACAAAGAAATGAGTCGGGTTTTTTTTTCAATATGAGATATGAAGTTATACTTTAATGAGAGATTTGAAGTATGTTACAAACCAAAATGAATGGTGGTCTTGGATGATGAGATAAGAACCCTGTGCCTTATTTAGGATGGTGAAGCTTTTGTTTGTCCACTTGTTTTCAGGGTTAAAGAAATTGTACTGAAAGAAGACCTAGAGAAGCTGGAAAGCATGAGTCGGCAGCAGCCACAGTTTTCCCAAGGGCAAAGGGAGGAGATAGCCAACGTGCATTCTTGGATTCTGCTCCGGACGGTCCCTCAGGAAATAGCCACCCAGGTAAGCACAGTAATAACAGTTGTTGTGTGCTGATGGCTTTGTGCCGGGCAGTGTTCTGGGCTCTGGCTGTACCCTTGTCCCTTGGTTTCTGCAGGGGATTGGTTTCAGGATTCCCGGCAGCTTCCAAAATCCACGCATGTTTAAGCCCCTCATGTTAAACAGCATCAGTTCAGTTCAGTCGCTCAGTCGTGTCCGACTCTGTGTGACCCCGTGAGTCGCAGCATGCCAGGCCTCCCTGTCCATCACGACTCTCTGCGACCCCGTGAGTCGCAGCACGCCAGGCCTCCCTGTCCACCACAGGGAGCAGNTCCCTTGGTTTCTGCAGGGGATTGGTTTCAGGATTCCCGGCAGCTTCCAAAATCCACGCATGTTTAAGCCCTTCATGTTAAACAGCATCAGTTCAGTTCAGTCGCTCAGTCGTGTCCGACTCTGTGTGACCCCGTGAGTCACAGCACGCCAGGCCTCCCTGTCCATCACGACTCTCTGCGACCCCGTGAGTCGCAGCACGCCAGGCCTCCCTGTCCGTCACGACTCTGGGCGACCCCGTGAGTCGCAGCACACCAGGCCTCCCTGTCCACCAGAGGGAGCATAGGGTGTGCGTGTAACCTGTGCACATCCTCCTTGAGGCTTCCCTGGTGGTTCAGACAGTAAAGAATCCCCCTGCAGTGCAGGAGATCTGTCAGTCCCTGGGTCAGGAAGATCCCCTGGAGAAGGGAACGGCTACCCACTCCAGTATTCTTGCCTGCAGAATTCCATGGACAGAGGAGCCTGGCGGGCTGCAGTTCCTGGGGTCACAGAGAGTCAGACACAACGGAGCGACCAACACCTTCCCTTTGCTTCACTATGCAATCCTCCCATACATCCTCAGTCATCAGCAGATCGCTTATAATGCCTGATCCAGTGTAAATGCTGTTTGAATAGTTGTAAATTCAATGTGCATGCTATGTAAATAGTTGCCAGTGCATGGCAAATTCAAATTTTGCCTTTTAGAACTTTTTGGGATTTTCATCCCCGAATGTTTTGGATCTGTGGTTGGTCGAATCTGTGGATGTGGAGCATGCAGATACAGAAGGCCCACCATGCATTGCATTATTCCACTGGAAACCTTCTTACAACTTCCTCTGTGGGATGTGTTATTACCCCAACTTTACCAATAGCAACAAAGTGAGGCTTTGTATATCACAGATCAAATTTCAGTCCCGGCAAGGATGTGGAACCCTTGAGTGCCGACTGGACTATGTCACGTTATGTAAGGACGTGAGCATCCATAGATTTTCACAGCCTCAGAGTTCTGGAGCTAAGCCCCCTGCATAAACTGAGACACAACTGTGTAAGTTCACACAGTTCATCGGATTTTAAATACAGATCTTTTTGACTCCAAGTGGTTTTTTCTTCCACCAGTTGGAATGTTATGGGCCAATTAGGAATAAACACACCTGGTTTGACCCATCCTTGACTGGAGAGGAGAGTATAAGATTTGCACGTCAAATACACATGCACGTTTGAGAAGAGTTCAAAATCAAGATGTTAGATTCACACCAGAGGTAGGATTTCTGTGGGTAGAGTATATGAAGAACAAGCCCCAGAACAGTTCAAGCAAAAGCATTTAAATGATTACCATCATTTACCTTCTAATAATGAAGAATGAATTATAACAGTCTTATTAAATAAATATAGTTAAACTAAATAAATTAGTTAAATAAGTTAAATAGTTAAATATAGTATAAATAAATAAATAATAGATAGTCTTATTAAATAAATTAGGTGGGGGAATTAGACATAGGTTGCTAGGCTGGCACTTTACTGACTTTAGAACTTTGCAGATGACTTGACCTCAACTAACCTACCTATTCTTGCTCCCCTTCGGAGGGCTGTGTCACCTGCGGACACAGAGACTCAGCTGGTGATGCTGCAGACCCCATGGTCCGGATCCAACAGAAGCAGCAGCCGAGTGACTCCGAAGAAGGACCTGCACTGCCTCTCCAGACCTGTTGGACTGCTCACCCTCCCTGTGATTCTCCCTGAACCCTTGCAGCTTAAGTGACCAAGAAGCTGTCATTGAATGTTAAGGCTTTCCCTTCTTGATTTTTTTAGCAGACATCTTTTTCCTGAAGCAGACATTGTGTATAGGTTCTTTCACTCCTCTTTTTTTCCCAATGTATTTAAACTGGTGAATAGACTCTTTTTCTAGCTTATTAGCTGTCCTCTAATAAGACTGGATGGCCTCTAAAGAGGTATGTGTACAGCCACACTTCATTTCAGGTGTCAGCCCAAATAAATTGTAGTTAGGAGTATAGCAAGAAAAAGCCCAAACGTTAGCCTCATTGGTTTTGTTCTGTTGTTACGTGAATTATTTCCTGCCCCACAGTAGACACTTGAAATCCCCACTAGAGGTCACACACCTTTCCCACCGTCTCTATAACCGTGTTGCCCTCGCCTGGTCTTTGCACGGTGACACGTGCCTCCATAGTTAAGCTTCAACATTCCAGCATTCTCACAACACAGGTCACTCCAGCATTTACCAGTATGAAAACATATTGTTCACTGGTATCCTGGAAATTCCTGTTTTTTAGGGTTGAACTTTGATGTTCATTCTTATAGATGCTTTTCCTTTTGATTTCCTGCCTTCCACTAGAATCCCGGAAGTCTTCTCTTAAACATAGATCAGTTTGGGCTTCCCTGGTGGCTCAGTGGTAAAGAATTCACCTGCCAGTGCAGGAGACATGGGTTTGATCCCTGATTCAGGAAGATCCCATATGCTGTGGGGCAACTAAGCTCGTGTGCCACAACTATTGAGCCTGTGCTCTAGAGCCCAGGAGCCACAACTACTGAAGTCCACATGCCCTAGGGCCTGTGCTGCGCACCAGGAGAAGCCACCGCAATGAGAAGCCCAGGCACCGCAGCTAGAGAGCAGCCCCCACTCACCATGACTAGAGAAGAGCGCGTGCAGCAACCAAGACCCCACATAGCCATAAAGAAATAAATATATATTTTTAAAAATCGATCAGCTTACAGTGGGCTTATTCCTTGAAGGGAGTAAATTAGGTTTTGCATGTGGAATATTAAAAACGAAAGAGCTTCTAGCTGAATCACCTTCTGACTCATCTCTTTTTACATTTAAAAATAATGATTGTAAACATTTTTAAAGTTATGTAAGTTCTTATGCGTGTGTGTTTAAATATTGTCCTATCAAAACTAACAATTCACTCTTTCTTTTTCAACCAATTTATGCAAAAGGAGATCTCTCCATCCCTGCCAGAGGTCTGATGGCCACTGTCTTCTCTTTGCCCCTAAATAAAGGTGAGTGTTGCCCTTAGGTAGGGGTGAGGGGTCTCTGGGAGGGCCCTAGCCAAGGGGGGTGCCAAGTCTGCCACAAATCAGGGCTTCCTGGGCCTGTTATAGTCGTTCTCCTGAGTAGCACATGAGTTGTTCACTTGATAAGTCAGCCCTCTTCTTAGAGAGTTGAGGATTCCTTCTCAAACCTGAAATGTTATCTGATTCATGCCTGTGCAGGTCAGAACCAGGAATAGAAGAAAATGAAGACCCCCGTAACCTTTTCTCGTTTAAATAACATGCAACAAACTAACTTACTTTTCTTCTTTTGTTGTGTTTTTTAGGAAAATGCTTCTTCCTTTCAAGTTTTACAGCTTTTCATAAAATGCTATAATCATATGATCATAATCAGGAGAATTGACCTTTCTATCCATGATGCTGCTGGACCCTGACCTAAGACTCAAGCCCTCAGCTTAGATTCACTTTCTAAAGTAGAACAGTTGGCTCTTGGTATCTGCAGGGAGTTGGCTACAGAACCCCCACAGACACTAAAATCCAGGGGCACTCAACGTCCCTCCTATAACAGGAAGGTTCGCCAGCCCTCTATACCCGTGGGTTCTGCATCCAGAGTTCTCTACCCTCCCCGACTCTTCCCACCTCAATCACAGGGGCCGGCTGTAGTTTCCAGAATGTACTTCTTTCTTTAACCGTCAGAACCACTTTGAAATGATGACTGTGACTTTTCTAGAATTTTCTCACTTGAAGCCATTCCATGCCCATATTCCTATCTTAGGCTTAGAGAACTCTCCTGTTCTGATCCATCTTGATTGTTAAATGATCTCCAAAGCCCTCATTGCTTTGATCAAGTTGTGTGATATTTTTGCCCTTGGTGAAAAATCGAATTTTAAACAGTGAACCAGACTGGATATTGTCATGTGTAGAATCATTGCAGCCTTCTGTGCTGATGACTGTTTTAATCTGTATAAATCAGAAATGACATGGAGCAGTCAGAGGACCATCCTGCCTGTCGTATGCACTTTTTAAACGTGATCTTCTCTAGTACAAGCCCTCTTTCAGATTTCTTTCTGGATGTTTGTTTTATTGACAGTTAACTGTTTCTTTGCCTTACTATTAGGCTCAATTTAAAATTGGTGCTTATTGTAAGCAGATCTATAAAACCAGTTATAGTTTTGGTGTTTTGGTAAATAGCTGAGCTGGTATATTTAGAAATGACCATAATGCTTCTGCTTCTGGGGATGAGCAGAGAAGACTCAATAGTGCCGGCTTCTCCCACCACAGGGGCTCCACCCAACTATAAATCTTCATTCAAGTTTAGTAACTTTTTGTATTCATGCCTATAGAAATCAGTAATAAAAATGTGTACTACAGGTTTCCGTGTTTACATAAACGTTACCAAAAGGCTATGTTTTGTTGGATAAGAGGTCAGAATTTACGAGCAACAGATGCTGTGTGAATGGAATCATTTTACAATTAAGTGCAACTTCATCATAACTTGAAAGGTAAATTTAATCCAAATGGAAATTTTGTATCAGCTAAGTTTATCACTGTGTGGATTTCCCTGTTTTTATTGCTTATTAATATTTTAATCGGGTATCTTTTTTAAAAACAATAAACGGTGTACATGTAAAGCTTGAGAAGTTTTCTTGCACTGCTTGAACAAACCTTTGCCCCAAATACATAAATCACTTACATCATTGAGAAGTATTTCCTGAGATTGAAACACACTGCAGGGTGCTCACATTAGGTTCATTCTACACACATGTCTGTGTCGTCACTGGGTCTGAGCTCCTTCCCAGTAATAACACGGCACTCAGTCCTCCCTTCAGAACTGGGCTTTCACTATCTCCTGGAGTTTGCTCAAACTCATGTCCCTTGAGTCAGTGATGCCATCCAACCATCTCATCCTCTATCACCCGCTTCCCCTCCTGCCATCAATCTTTCCTAGCATCAGGGTCTTTTCCAGTGAGTTGGCTGTTTGCATCAAGTCACCGAAGTATTGGCGCTTCATCTTCAGCATCAGTCTTTCCAATGAATGTTCAGGGTTGATTTCTTTTAGGGTTGACTGGTTTGATCTCCTTGCTGTCCAAGGGACTCTCAAGAGTCATCTCCAGCACCACAATTCAAAAGCATAGATTCTTTGGCACTCAGCTTTCTTTATGGTCCAACTCTCACATCCATACATGACTACTGGAAAGCCATAGCTTTCACTCCATGGACTTTGGCAGCAAAGTGATGTCTCTGCTTTTTGTACAGTATCAAGGTTTGTCTGTCTGTTAGCTTTCCTTCCAAGGAGCAAGTATCTTTTAATATCATGGCAGTAGTCACTGTCCGCAGTGTTTTGGAGCCCAATAAAAGAAAATATCTCACTGCTTCCACTTTTTCGCTTTCTATTTGCCATGAAGTGATGAGACTAAGACTTAGTTTCTTGAATGTTGAGCTTTAAGCCAGCTTTTTCACTCTCTTCCTCTTTCATCTTTATCAAGAGGCTCTTTAGTTTCTCTTCACTTTCTGCCATTAAAGTGGCATCATCTTCCAAAGAACTAAATAGACAGTTCTCCAAAGAAGACATACGGATGGCTAACAAACACATGAAAAGATGCNGGGCTTTCAGGATATATTTTCACAAAGAGATTAGTGGGCGCTACACCAAAAGATGTTTCTGGTCAAAATATTTGGGAAATTCTTGATTAAAATTAAATATGTTTATCTCATTTCCTGGAGGCTTTATACACAAAGCATTGCCAGAACAGGAGAGGGGTTAGAATGCAGGGCAGCCCTGTAGCCTGGCTCTGTGGGACTGATATTCACAGAAAATCCTTTGGTGGTTTAGTCGCTAAGTTGTGTCTGACTCTTGTGATCCCATAAACTGTAGCCCGCCAGGCTCCTCTACCTATGGGATTCTCTAGGCAAGAATACTGAAGTGGGTTGCCATTTTCTTCTCCAGGGGATCTTCTTGACCCAGGAATTGAATCCAGGTCTCCTGTATTACAGGCAGATTCTTTACCAAAAGAGCTACAGGGGAATTCAAAGGACCTTACAGAAAATCCTTTAGGAAACACTAATTTAGCTTTAGGACTTCCCTGGTGGCTTTCCAGGTGGGGCTAGTGGTAAAAAATTCACTTGCCAGTCCAGGAAACCCAAGTGATGCAGGTATGATCCTTAAGTCAGGAAGATTCCCTGGAAAAGGAAATGGTACCCCACTCCAGTATTCTTGCCTGGGAAATCCCATGGACAGACGAGCCTGGCGGGCTACAGTCCATGGGGTTCCAAAGAGTCAGACGTGACTGAACGCCTGAGCTCAGTTTAGTCTGAGGGGCTGATAATGATGAAAACAGACACCTCTTTCAGCGGTTCAGGTCCTCCGTTAATTGTGCACCATTTCTAGCCATTTACTATTTTCATTAACCATGTCCTACTGTAGTCTGTCTTCTGCACCCAAAACTATCGCCTTCATATTCTCCTTTCCCACACATATTCCCTCTCAGTGTTTTGACCAGGTTTATCTTCCATTTAGATATTATATGACAGTGCTTTTCAAACTTTACTGTGCATACAAACCATGTGGGGGAATCCTGTTAAGATGCCGATTTTGATTCAGTAGGTGCTGAGGGGTGGGGTGAGTCTGCATTTCTCACAGGCTTCCAGGTGACACCAGTGCTGCTGGTCCTTGGACCCAGGAAGATAATCAATGACACAGCCCAAGTGGATGACAAACTTGAGGGCAAGGACTTTGTCTAGTTTTGATTCTCTAAAACTTGTTATGATCATTTTTCAGAGAGGAACACTAGGTAAGTTCTTGTTGTATCCACATTTTACATGGATCAAAATTTGGAAAAAAAAATAATGCTTTGAAATAACACTGGGTGTTAAGATTTGTACTGAGAAGTCTTGACTGGTTTATATTGAGGCTCCTCTAAAGTCAAGGCATACAAATGTTAACATTTTTTAACCTAACTCTCATATAGGACCTACTTACCTTTCTCATGTTTCCTCCTGGGTAAAAAATGTTGGTAATGGGATCTGGAAAACAGTATTTTGAAACCATTTATCATCAGATCTAATATTTCCATTTTATCCTTGTCTTATTTAAAACACACAAAATAGAATATTACTAAATCATGTCTAGTTCCTGGTTTTCCTTTCTTCACACCACAGTGATATATATATTTGAAGGAGGATAGGCAAGCACTTGGCTCTTTTCCAGTCTCCAGAGTTCTCAAAGGGCACTACATCTTCCTCAGTGAGTTAGCAGTTTGGTAGTTTGTCAACAACACTTTATTGCAAATGAATTTCTTTCTACAAAACCAAATCTATTAAAAGACTCCAGAATGTTCTGAGAAGTTGTATCTGTGCTAGGAGGAATGCTGTTAGTGAGAAAACAGTAAAAGCTGACATTTTATGGGTTATTTTGTTTGTGATGAACATTTTACTTGCATTTCCTCATCGAATCTTCTCAATAACCCCATGAGATGGGAATTTTGTTTTTTTTAATCATTCCTGTGTACTGGTTTAAGAAACTGAGATACAGATAGCTTAACTCACCTAAGTGGAAAGTAAATTGTAAATTGTGCTTATTGAAAACTGGGATAATGCTCTTCTTCCCTCCCCTTGCACCCTCCCCCCCCCAAAAAAAAATTCATACAGAGAAAAAATATGCTGAGGGGCCAAGCAGAGAAGGATGCTTGCAAGGAGTTGCTGAGAAAAAGGAGACAGAAGATGGCAGAGGAAGACTGTATGCAGGAGGGAAGAGTGTGATCACTCAGAGAAAATTCAGTAGCAAAGAAACCAGACAGCCTGTAAGCACGAGTCATTTTACCTGCGTTCCTAAGACCCTCTCCTGTCTCTGCACCTGACATCTCTGGCAGCATCTGCAGAAGAGACGCTTTTTCCAGCTCATCCAGAGTTGATCTGACATCTTCAGGTGCTACACAGAGCAATGATCGATATTAGTGACAGCGCCTGCTTCAGTTCTGTTCCCCACTGTCTTTAGGGAGGTACCAGGGACAGGGAGGGGCTTCCAGGTGGCTCAGTGGTTAAGAATTTGCCTGTAATGCAGGAGACACAGGTTCTATCCCTGGGTTGGGAAGATCCCCTGGAGGAGGAAATGGCAACCCACTCCAGTACTGTTGCCTGGGAAATCCCATGGACAGAGGAGGCTGGTGGGTTACAGCTCATGGGGTCGCAAAGAGTGGGACACTGAATGACTGAGCATGAGCACGCACCAGGAACAGGAAGCTAATACTAGACAGATTTCAAATACTGAGTTCATGGTTTGTCATTAGCAGTATTTTAACAGAGGAGTGGAAATGCTTCAGTCCAGTTTGCAAGCCAGCAGAACAGGAAATCATGAGGTGTGGGTCTCATTCTGACTCCTCCTCCCTGCACAGCCTTGCTGGACGCTCACCACCCTGAATAAGAAGGTAGGGCTGGGACTGCCCTGGTGGCCCAGTGGTTAAGACTTCGCACTTCCACTGCAGTGGGTGTGGATTCAATGCCTGGTCAGGGAACTAAGATCCCACATAATCCAAAAAGTAAAGAAATTAAAATTTTTAAAAAGAGAGAGAGAGAGAGGATTGGGCTGAGCCACAGGATGAGTGAAAAAACATTTCCACTTACAAAGTGATTCCTCTTCATCTCTGTTTACCTACTGCCATTGCTTTTAGGTATAGGGGTGGCAAAATTGGAGTTAGAGGAAAAGTAAAGGAGTGGTTTTCTAAAAGGTGGGCTTGTTTATGTTCTTCTGACCTGGTGGTTCAGACAGTAAAGAATCTGCCTGCGATGCAGAAGACCCAGGTTTGATCCCTGGGTCAGGAAGATCCCCTGAAGAAGGGAATGGCAACCACTCCAGTATTCTTGCCTGGAGAATCCCATGGACAGAGGAGACTGGTGGGCTAATATCCCTGGTGTTGACAAACAGTTGGACACAACTGAGTGACTCATTCACACACACCTAAAGCAAATAGGATAACATCACCTCTTATCTGGCCTCTAAGACTTAGAAACAATGATCAGAAACAAGTCAGCTTTACAATATTCTTTGAAGAAGTTGATAGCAACATTTCCAGTGTGTAATCTGGTCAGCTTGGTAGCACAGAAGATGCATGGTAAGTTTGTGTCAGGTGTGCGAAAGGTGAGTGTGAGGGCCGGTGAGTGATACTGGGCCCAGATTGTTCTCTTGGCCCGTTTCTGCCATGCGGTGATCAGAGCCCCCAGGGAGTCCTGTAAAATCTGCCTGCTTCACTAAGGCTTTCAAACCCTCAGCTCCAACCTTGATTGGAGAATAAAAAGCAAGCCATCATGAAGGCTTCGCGGTACTTCTGAAGAATGTTAATGAAAGTCTACAAAGTCTGGCTACATGTCAATATTTTTGTCATGAAGGATCATTTGTTTTGTTGTTGTTTGTTTACAGTTGCCAGCTCATGTCCGACTCTTCTGTGACCCACCAGACTCCTCTGTCCATGGAATTTTTCAAGCGAGAATACTGGAGTAGGTTGCCATTTCTTTCTCCAGGGAACCTTCCCAACCCAGGGATTGAACCAGAGTCTGTTGCATTGCTCAGCCACCAGGGAAGGACCATTTATGGAGAAACAAGTAAGTAGGAAAAAATTCAGGCAAAAATGCTAAAGTAAGCTGCCACCTATTAAGAATTGGAAAGGGGATGCTACACTACTCAAGTTTTTAAAAAATCATAATAATAACGTAATTTTTTGAGGATGTCAGTAATATCTGAATATTCAGTCTTCATTTCACCTTATGCTTTTCAAAGTTTTTTGTTTTTTTTTTTTTTAAACAGCAGAGATTCGATAAAGTTAATGCTCATTTTAACCATTAAGATGACAGCCACTTCTGAGTTCAGTGACTCTGAAAAGTGATTAATAGTGCATGAATTAGTGCTTGACTATTATCAGAAAGCTGCTTGGGAGAAACTTATGGACTAGAAATTATAAAATTACTGGCTTACCAGAGTTTTATTTCCTTTATTTAAAAAATGTCTGAAAGTATCCACAATTAAAGACAAGTTAAAATGTTTATGAACACAATCCCCAAACATCAACTTTTTCTTTTCTTTTTTTCCCCAGCCTTTTCATTTCTTGAATTAAATGAAGAGCTAAAAGCACAATAAGTATCTCCTTGATTAATACACTTTAAAAAATTCAACTTAGAATTGAACTGAATGAAACATAAACCAAAAGGAAAAGATAAATGAATTTGGAAATCTGTATCTACCCTAGTCCCAGCTGGTTACTTTTTTATATTTTAAAAAACATTTTCATTTCATGTAACACATGTCAGATGATTGCCTTTTAACTTAAAATAATATAAGATGAAATCAAAATACTTTAATATATAATTGGAACAAGCAGTTCTGCATTCAACCAGTTCACTTAAAATAAAGACTAAAAGCAATGATGTTTTAAATTTAGTGCCACTTTCAAAACAGAAAAAAAAGACTGACCAAAATAACTCAGAATTACAGAAGTGATGTTAAATAAGCAATGTTCCCCTTCTACTTTTATATTTTAGAAAGGAAAAAACTGTATCCATTCTTGATTCTGAGACATGCCTTAAGAATCCTCAGAATTCTTTTCATAGCTGGGACTATTAACAATACTCCTTTAAGAGAGAATTTTCATTTTTATCTTTAACTTTGCACTTAAGACCCTTGAAGACTTATTCAAGACTAACATAATGGAGAAAAAATCATCTTACCTAAGAGCTGCAGGAACTCTTGCCTGGAGTCAAGGACAGGAAGAGACAGGAGCGGATTTAAGGACCCTATGAAAAGCAAACAGCAGGAGACCAGCTTATACATGACTGGCAGGAGATAGAAGTCTTCCTTCTTAGCTTCTTTCAACTTGCCTCTTCTCGGGGGTAGAGTCCAGTGTTAGAGCAGTTGCCTGCAACTTGCTTCTTCTAATTCTGTGATCAGCGATTATATATATTATCCTATGACCTCATATCATTCCCTACAAAAAAAAAAAAAGAAATGAATTTATTGGCTAGGAAGGCTGAAAAGCAATCACTTTGCATTGATGTAATTTTTCAAAGTAGCAACTCATAGACAATAAATTTACTGTCTTGTTGCCTAGTGTACAAAATAGGTATTAAATAAAGAACAGTTACGTTTATAAATCTGGCAAAAAGGAGTAATTGAGAGCAATAAATCTTGAGTTAAAGAAAGGATCAGACATGAGCTGAAGTGTCCAAGATAGGGACATGGATTTATGAGTCCTGCCCAGCAGAAGTATTATGGAGCACTGCGTGAAATGTGTTGATTTTCTTTTTTAATCTTTTGTGAATGAATAGATGAACTGTCGTATTTTCTTTGGGGCTGCCATGCCTGAAGATTTCCTAAAGGAAATCAACCCTAAATATTCATTGGGAGGACTGATGCTGAAGCTGAAGCTCTGATACTTTGGCCACCTGATGCAAATAGCCACCTCATTGGAAAAGACCCTGATGCTGGGAAAGATTGAGGGCAAGAGGAGAAGGGGGCGACAGAGGATGAGATGGTTCGATGGCATCACTGACTCAACGGACGTGAGTTTGAGCAAACTCAGGGAGATAATGAAGGACCAGGAAGCCTGGTGTACAGCAGTCCACAGGGCTGCAGAGTCTGACACAACTTAGTGACTGAACAACAATGCCTGAAGAATGAAAATGCATGAAATTAAAGTCAAAACAAGTTATTTACTTTTTAAAAATGAAGATAAATTCACAGCAAAAATTCAGTCTCAAGGCAAGTTCTATACATACACTTGGCCTCGTGTAAAACTACAAGCACAGGGGCCTTCAGAGAAGGGAAATAACTTTCCTTAAAGTTGGATATTATTCGTTAAGGAAGATGAAGAACAAGCCTGAAAACCTCACCTATATCCCCAGTATTTCACTGCAGCCCCACTTTCCCTGGCTGCTCTCAGCTTGAATCGTCGCAGTATCCTCCTTGCTAATGTCCTCGTGGCTAAATTCAGCCCACCAGTCTCATCTCAAAGCAGCTCAACCATGCTATTAACACATACATTATGTCATACCAACTCTTTGCTCAAAACTCTGTATTGGGGATTTCCCTGGGGTCTAGCAGCTAAGACTTGGAGCTCCCAATGCAGGGGGCCCATGTCTGATCCCTGGTCAGGGAACTAGACCCCACATGTTGCAACAAAGATGACAGACCCCATGTTTCACAATGAAGACCCAGCACAGCCAAATAAACAAAAAATTTTTTAAAAGCCCCAAACCCTATATTGACCTGAACATAAGGTTAAAACTAAGGAATTATTAGAGAAGAGAACACATGTATTTCCCAGACATGACACCAGCCATATTAGGAAAAATGGATGAATTGGACATCATCAAAATTAGAGACATCTGCTCTTTGAAAGATACTGTTAAGAAAATGAAAATGCCAGCCACAGATGCAAGAACATATTCACAAAACCTATGCCAGACCAAAGACTTCTCCCAGATGGTATAAACAACCACAACTCAATAAGCCAGCAACCCAAATAAAAGAATAATCAAAATGAACAGATTCTTCACATGAGAAGATATTCTATTCAGGCTGCTAATTAGGACTTGGAAAAAAAACAGCATCATTAGTTAAAAGAGAAATGCAAATTAAAATCACAATGACATGCAACTATATACCCACCACAACTCCTGTAACCGAAAAGATCGATAATTCCAAGTGTTGCAAAGGTACAGAGCATGGGCCTCTCACATAAGGGACTGGAACGTAAAATGGTGCAATCTCTCGGGAAAACAACTTGAGAATTTCTTATGAAATCAAACATGTACTATACTATGAAACAGGGCTTTCTGGGGGGCGGAATAATCCACCAGGTAAATAATCTACCTGCCAGTGCCGGTAGACTCAAGAGACTCTGGTTCAGTCCCTGGGTTGGGAAGATCCCCTGGAGGAGGAAATGGCAACTCACTCCAGTGTTCTTGCCTGGAGAATTCCATGGACAGAGGAGCCTGGTGGGCTGCAGTCCATGGGGTTGCACAGAGTCAACATAACTGAGCGGCTGAGCACAAACTACACCACACAGAAATCCCTGTCCGAGGTGTATACCTAAGTGACAAGAAAACATACAGTCAACAGACACTTGTATACGAGTGTTCACTGCTGTTAATACCTGTAAATAACCCAGATGTCCGTCAATAGGAGCCTGGTTAAATAAACTGTGCCACATCACACAATAAGCTTCCCTGGGGGCTCAGACGGTTAAGAATCCACCTGCAATGCAGGAGACTCGGATTCAATCCCTGGGTGAGGAAGATTCCCTGGAGGAGAAAATGGCAACCCACTCCAGTATTTTGGCCTAGAAAATTCCATGAACAGAGGAACAGTCTATGGGATTGCAGAGTCAGCCATGACTGAGACAACAGCATCACATGATGGACTGCCACTCAGCCATGCAAAGGAACTACTGATAAAGACAAGGCAGATGAATCGCAAAGACTTCACGCCCAGTGAAGTAGGCCAGACCCATGAGAGTACCTGCTGCATGATTCCATTTAAATGAAGTTCTAGGACAGGTAAAAACAAATCCGTGGCATCAAAAAATAGGTATACTTGCCTGGAAAATCCCATGGAGGGAGGAGCCGGGAAGGCTGCAGTCCATGGGGTCACTGAGGGTCGGACACGACTGAGGGACTTCACTTTCAGCTTTCACTTTCATGCACTGGAGAAGGAATGGCAACCCACTCCAGTGTTCTTGCCTGGAGAATCCCAGGGACGGGGGTGCCTGGTGGGCTGCCGTCTATGGGGTTGCACAGAGTCGGACACTACTGAAGCGACTTAGCAGCAGCAGCAGCGGCATAGTTGATTCTGCTTTTGTACAGCAGAAACCAACACAGCATTGTAAAGCAATTATCCTCCAATGAAAAATAAATTTTAAAAACAGGAATTTGACCAAGTTTTTAAAACAAAACAAAAAAGAGTTCAGTGGGAGATGGAGGATTGACTTAGAGACAAGGGAACTTCTGGGGGCTATGACACTGTTCTGTATCTTGATCAAGGCAATGGTTACATGGATACATACATTGGTCTAAACTCATCAAACTGTACACTTAAAATGGGCACCCTTCAGGGTCTTCCTTGGTGGTCCAGTGGCTAAGACTCCGTGCTCCCAGTGCAGGGGGCCCAGGTTTGATCCCTGGTTAGGGAACTAAATTCCACATGCCACAACTAAGAGTTTGCATGCCACAACTAAAGATTCTACATGCTGCTCCCAAGGCCCAGCATAACCAAATAAATGAATAAAGTATTTTTTTTAAAGAAACTGACATGCAGAATAGGGCCACCAGAAACCACTTAGGTACAGCTTAAGAAAATAAAGTATATTTGGAAGTCACAGGGTAGCTTCCAGAATGAGAAAGAACTTCGCAGTAGCAGGAAGCAGAATCTCCCTGGGTGGGGGATGGTGGGAAAGCTGGGCTTTTGCTGAGCTCCCTTACAGGAGAGGATCTAGGACGGTTATTCCCAAAAGAGAGGACTGTGACCTCAACAGACATCTCAAATGGAGTATATTATAGCAAGAGTAAAAATGTACCCTTGAAGCTTGTTTCAGAGATATACCCTAAGGAAATGATACAACGGAAGCAAATGATTACGTAGAGTGGGAAAGAGATTAAACCAAAGGTTGCAAACTCAAGTGCATCTAGGAATCAAGACGTGATAATGTAGATGAATGATGCTGGCTTGGAGAATGACTGCAGGGAGTGGTGATATCTGTAACAAAGTGGAGAACATGTCTTCTCTCTAAAGGAGGGTGGACTACAGCTGCTAGGGGCCAAGATTGAATGTTACAAGTCTGATTTTAAGGTTGATCCATGATTTCCCTTTGGCAACTAATTAAAATCTTTAAAAAAAAAATCAAGAACTACAACAAAATCCTAGCTAATGCTAGGACTTTTGTTTGCTTTTTCAAAGCAAACATATCCACAGCATAACTCAACCTGTTGTTATTCAGTCACTAAGTCGTGTCCGACTCCCCATGGACTGTAGCCCTCCAGGTTTCTCTGGGAGCCGTGGGATTTCCCAGGTAAGAAGACTGTAGTGGGTTGCCATTTCCTCTTCCAGATGATCTTCCCAACCCAGGAATCGAATCTGCTTCTCTTGTGTTGGCAGGTGGGTTCTCTACCACTGAGCCACCCGGGAAGCCCCACAACCTGCAAGACCCCATTTCTAGCCCAAATGCCCAACACAAGTGACTGAGTTAGTAGCTGAAAGAGGTTATAAACATGAAATTTTAGTAATCATTAAAATAGTAACTAAAAGATTATAGGACTTGGACAATACAATAATATTGTTGTTCTGTCGCTCAGTTGTGACCGACTCTTTGTTATCCCATGGGCTGCAGCATGCCAGGCTTCTCTGTCCATTACCAACTCCCAGAGCTTGATCAAACTCATGTCTGTTGAGTAGGTGATGCCATCCAACCATTTCATTCTCTGTCATCCCCTTCTCCTCCTGCCTTCAATCTTTCCCAGCAATCGGGATCTTTCCCAATGAGTCAGTTCTTTGCATGAGGTGGCCAAAGTATTGGAGCTACAGCTTCAGCATCAGTCTTTTTAATGAATGTTCAGGACTGATTTCCTTTAGGATTGACTGGTTTGATCTCCTTGCAGTTCAAGGGGCTCTCAAGAGTCTTCTCCAACGCCACAGTTCAAAAGCATCAGTTCTTTGGTGTTCAGCTTCTTTATGGTCCAACTCTCGCATCCATACATGACTACTGGAAAAACCAAAGCTTTGACTAGACAGACCTTTGTTGGCCAAGTAATGTCTCTGTTTTTTAATATGCTGTCTAGGTTTGTGGGCTTCCTTTGTGGCTCAGCTGGTAAAGAATCCGCCTGCAATATGGGAGACCTGGTTTTGATCCCTGGGTTGGGAAGATCCCCTGGAGAAGGGAAAGGTTACCCACTCCAGTATTCTGGCCTAGAGAATTCCATGGACTGTATAGTTCATGGGGTCACAATCAGTCAGACACGATTAAGCCTCTGAGTCTAGGTTTGTCATAACTTTTCTTCCAAGGAGCAAGCATCTTTTAATTTCATGGCTGCAGTCACCATCTGCAGTGATTTTGGAGCCCAGGAAAATAAAGTCTGTCACTATTTCCCCCATCTACTTGCCATGAAGTGATGGGACCGGATGCCATGATCTCCAGTTTTTGAATGCTGAGTGTTAAGCCAGCTTTTTCACTCTCCTCTTTGCCCTTCATCAAGAGGCTCTTTAGTTCTCCTTCGCTTTCTGCCATAAGGGTGGTGTCATCTGTATATCTGAAGTTATTGATATTTCTCCCAGCAATCTTGATTCCAGCTACTGCTTCATCCAGCTTGGCATTTTGCATAATATACTCTGCCTATAAGGTAAATAAGCAGGATGACAAAATACAGCCTTGATGCTCTCCTTTCCCAGTTTAAAGAATTAGAATATAAGATGATTGACACTGTGTAAAAAAGGCGACTCTGGATAAGAGCTGTTATGTATATAAAAATATATAATATAAAATTGAAAGTAGTTGTGTGAGGGTACAAGATTGTTTTCTTTTCTTAAAATGCTATTTTGCACATAGATGTAAAATATATTTGTAAAAAGTATATATAGTATATATGTATTACACAGTATATATGTATGATGTGTGTTGCTTACATGCATGTGTGTGTATATGCAGAAACTCATGAAGTCAATTCCTTCCAAGAGATGAGAAGCATTCAAGCTGAGACTAGGGGCTTGTTGGCACCCCTTGAGGGCTTTTAGAGAGGGGGAAACACCAGACTGTTCCTCTCCTCTGTGGAGGAGGCTGTCTGCCAAGTTTGTCATTCTCCGGTGACTCAGGGGTACTTCTGACAGTTATTAGTGATGATTTTTACAGCGTGGCCTAATTAAGTTACTACTCAAGCTTAAGCTTAAAAGAAAATTAGCCTCTTTCCTTCAACGGACTGTCAATGACAATGTCACCTTGTCCCAGAAATGTCCCACGCACGTCATTCAGTCCTAACCGTCCCTGTGCTAGGCATCACGACTTCACATTCATAAATACATATGAACAACGACCACCTTTCATAACCCATGTTGTTGTTGTTCAGTTGCTAAGTCATGTCTGACTCTTTGTGACCCCATGGACTGCCAGGCTTTCCTGTCCTCCATTATCTCCCAGAGCTTGCTCAAACTCATGTCCACTGAGTCAGTGAGACCATCCAACCATCTCATCCTCTGTCACTCCCTTCTCCTTCTCTCCTCAATCTTTCCTAGCATCAGGGTCTTTTCCAATGAGTCGGCTCTTCACATCAAGTGGCCAAAGTATTGGAGCTTCCACTTCAGCATCAGTCCTCCCAATGAATATTCAGGGTTGATTTCCTTTAGGATTGACTGGTTTGATCATCACCAGTGGGACTGCTTCTCTTAGTTGCAAATCCCCTTTATTAACCAGAAGGATGTTGCTTTTGTGTCACGTAGAAGCAAACAGTTAATAGGACATATTTTGGGTGACTTGGGCCCATGGAGCTGGAGAAGGCAATGGCACCCCACTTCAGTGCTCTTGCCTGGAAAATCCCATGGACAGAGGAGCCTGGTGGGCTGCAGTCCATGGGGTCGCTAAGAGTCGGACATGACTGAGCAACTTCACTTTCCCTTTTCACTTTCATGCATTGGAGAAGGAAATGGCAACCCACTCCAGTGTTCTTGCCTGGAGGATCCCAGGGATGGGGAGCCTGGTGGGCTGTCGCCTATGGGGTCACACAGAGTCGGACACGACTGAAGCGACTTAGCAGCAGCAGCAGGGCCCATGGAGCACCAAGTCAAAAGCCTCCTTTTAGTCCTTGTTTTGAAGCTTATCTAGGTTCACCCTCTCTGCTCCATCTTTACCTTTTTATAATGTGAGCAGAACTTTTGAATGTAGTATTTATAGCGACTGTCCCCAGTTGTGAGAGCTCAATGAGGAGAAATTGATGGGAAGTGACTTTGCCAAAAGTTTCAAGCCTGTTCAGTTCTTTCTTGGCGATGACTAACTCCTAATTTAGGATGATCCAATAGGAATGTGCTTGTGCCCTTCAGATACTGCTATATCATGCTGTTTTTTAGGCCGATGTTGGTTTGTGGAAGTTCAGAATCAGACATCCATCTGATGTTTCAGATGTCATGGGGTCCACTCTTATTTATATTTATGTGCAAATCATAGGTCAGGACTTGTCTGATTGTCCAGCAGTTATGACGGCATGCTTTCAATGCAGGGGTGTGGGCTCAATCCCTGGTTGGGGAACTAAAATCCTATATGCCTCAAGGTGCAGCCAAATAATAACAATAATAACAGCAAGAAAAAGTTAAAAAAAAATGTTTCATATGCTCAGAGATAGATTAATTTTATTCTAATTAAAATTCTATATTTACCCTCATCTATGTTAGTTGTAGGTTTAATCTGTATCTCTGACTCAGTGGACATGAATTTGGGCAAACTCCAGGAGACAGTGAAGGACAGGGAAGCCTGATGTGCTGCGGTCCATGGGGTTGCAGAGTCAGACATGATTTAGTGACTGAACATCGGCAACAACAATTTATATTCCCAAGTGGCATGGTGGTAAAGAATCTGCCAGCCAGTGCAGGAGATGCAAGAGATGCAGGTTCTGTCCCTGGGTGGGGAAATCTCCTGGAGGAGGAAATGGCAAAACACTCCAGTATTCTTGCCTGTTAAAAGGGAAAAAATCCCATGTACAGAGGAGCCGGGCAGGCGATAGTCCATGGGGCCGCAAAGAGTAGGGCACAACTGAGCGACTGAGCACACAGGTATGGATGCAACCATTTCTTGTAAACCATTACTGAATGCCTCCCTTGTCAATTCCACAACAATAACCTGTGGGAATCAAAGGCCTCTCAGGGAAATCAGAAGGGCTTTGTAGGAGAGGTGAGCAAGGCACAGGTAAGAGACCAGCCTAAACCAAGGCCTAGAGGATGTGCCTCACACGTTTTCAAAACCTGGACACAGCTAGCAAAGACTAGAGAGATCAACAGGACTGGATCACATCACCACATCAATAAATCTGGATTATCCTTTAGTAATCCTGATAGCTCAGTTGGTAAAAAGAAATCCTCCTGCAATACGGGAGACCCCTGTTCGGTTCCTAGATTGAGAAGATCTGCTGGAGAAGGGATAGGCTACCCACTACAGCATTCTTGGCCTTTCCTTGTTGCTCAACTGGTAAAGAATCCACCTGCAATGCGGGAGACCTGGGTTCAATTCCTGGGTTAGGAAGATCTGGGTTAGGAAGATCCTCTGGAGAAGGGAACGGTTACCCACTCCAGTATTCTGGCCTAGAGAATTCCATGGACTGTTTAACCCATGGGGTCACAAAGAGTCAGACAGGACTGAGTGACTTTCACTTCACTTCAATTTAATAACCATGAGGACACAATGAGGGCTTTAAACAAGGGAGTCATGTCATTCCCTTGTTCATTCAATAATACTTATTGAGCACCTAGGATGAGGCAGGTACTGGTCAAGGTACTGGTGATATAAAAATAAACAAAGCCTCAGTTTACACCAGGTGATGACAAGTGCCATCAAAAAGGAAGTACGCTTTGGAGGGTGATGTTGACTATATATAGATACACTCTGTACAGGTAGTCAGCATAGAAGGCATGAGCCACATATCATGTGACCATCTGAGAACAAGAATGTTCCAGGCCACGGGAATAGCAAGGGTAAAGGCCCTGAGGTAGGACTGGGCTACGCCTGTTTGAGCCACATGCAGGAATTCAGTGCTCAAGCAGAGTGGTCAAGGGGGGAGAAAGTGGGAGCTGAGGACAGAAGGATGGTAGGACAGATCTAGGCTCTTAAAGACTTCCTATTTTAAAGAGAGTGAAAGTGTTTAGTTTTCAGTTGTGTCCTACTGCTTTCGACCCCATGGACTGTCGCCTGCCAGGCTGCTCTGTCCATGGGATTCTCCAGGTAAGAATACTGGAGTAGTAGCCATTCCCTTCTCTGGGGATCTTCCCAACCCAGGGATCAAATCTCGGTCTCCTGCATTTTTACCATCTGAGCCACAAGGGAAGCCTCACTTAAAGTGAGTAGAACAGGAAACTCATTTGGAGCAAAAATACAGCACAATGTAATTATTTTGTTTATTTATTGGCTGCATCAGGCAGGGTCTTTGTTGCATAATGCAAGACCTTCTGAGGCGGTGCTCTGATTCTCTAGTTGTGGCAGGTAGATTTATTTGCTTGGCCATGTGTCGAATCTTAGTCCCCTGACTAAGGACTGAACCCTCATCTCCTGCATTGTAAGGCAGGTTCTTAACCACAGTACCACCAGGGAAGTCCCTGTGAATTACTTTTTAAAAGGCTTACTCTGGTCACTGTATGGGAAGGAGACTGCAAGGGGGACAGGGTAAAATTGTGTGGGGACCACTCAGTAGAGATGGGAACTAGAGATGGTGAGAAAGAACAGAGTCTGCAACTATTTTGAAGGAAGAGCCAAAGAGATTTGCTGGTGAAGTGGAGGTGAGAGGATACGTCGAGGATGACCCCAAAGTTATTGGCCTGAGAACCTGGAAGGGTGATGTCACCTGCAATTAAAATGCAAGAGCAGGTCTGCAGGGGATGTCCAGAGTGATTTGGATATGTTAATTTGAGGGTACTTCTTAGACTCCCAGAGAAGAGGAAAGGAGGGTGTCTGGATGCATGTGGGGTCCAGGAGGAAGATCTGGGCTGCAGGTAAAATATGGGGGTCATCAGATGGTATCTAAAGGCATCAGGTGCATGAATCACCAAGGAAGTGAAGGTGGAGAAAAGAGCAGGGTGCGGGACCAGGAGCCCCACGGGGAGCCTGGAGGAGCTAGCAGAGGGTCCACGGGGGGCAGGGGAAGTGAGGGAGAAGAGATCAAGGAAGAGGCCTGAGGAAGTCAGCGTTTCTAGGAGGAGGGAGGGACAGACCACATCAAAGACCGTGGATGAGGAATGACTCGGGGATCCAGGGAACAACATAGAAGGTCTAACAATTTTGCCTGGAGCAGTTTTGGTGGCTTAGAGGGTTGAAACAATAATAGGAGTGGGTTCAAGTGAGAATGAGGGGAAAAAAGCAGAGCCCATGAATGAGGAGCTCTTTGAAGGAATCTTGCTGTGTGTGGTGGGTTGGGGGGGGGATGGGACGACAGGAAGAGAAACGGCAGCAGCCAATAAGGTCCCAAGGTCAGGAGACAAATGGCTAGAGAAGGGCAGTGTCACAGGTGGTCTTCTTGGTGACAATGACCTCACATGGTGTCTTCACATGGTGACCTAGGCTGCAAAGCAGAGCGCCTGGTGCCTGACCACTGCCCCACCCCACCTCTACTGGCTACACAAAGCCCCCTTCCTGGGGAATGGGATAGAATCAGGAGGACCGACAGGCATGACTGTGCACAGCTCCCAGCAGGTGTGTGAGTGTGGAGAGTTTTTGCCAGCAAGAGTTGTTCAGTTCTTCTTGGTGGTAAGCAGCCAATTCTGGACTTCAGGCTCCCCCTGGGTATCACTCACCCAAATACTGGTTTATTATTATTATTATTTTTTTAAAAATCCATTCTGAGAAAAGTCTTTACAGTGGCTCAGTGGGCCATCCCTCCTCGCCTATGGTCCTCTCTCTGCCTTGGTCACTGCCCTCCAAGCAGGCTTCTACCTCAGGGACTTGGCACTGGCTGCTCCCTCTGCCTGGGATGCTCACCCCAGATATCTACATGGCCAGCTCATTCATCAAGGTTGAGTCTCTGGGACTTCCCTGGTGGTCCAGTTGTTAAGTACCTGCCTTGCAAGGCAAGGGACGTGAGTTTGATCCTTGGTTGGGGAACTAAGATTCCACATGCCAAAACTGAGACCCCACACAGCCAAATAAATTTTTTTTTTTAAAAAAATAGAGGACTTCCCTGGTGGCTCAGTGGATAAGAATTTGCCTGCCAATGCCAGGGACACAGGCTCCATCCCTAATCTAGGAAGATCCCACATGCAACTAAACCAGCGCACCACAGCTATTGAGCCTGCGCCCTAGAGCTGGGGAACCACAACTGCTGAACCCGTGTGCCCTAGAGCCTGTGCTCCACAACGAGAAAAACCACCACAATGAGAAGCCCGCACTCTGCAACTAGAGCAACCCCTGTTCGCTACAACTAGAGCAAAGCCTGTGAAGCAATGAAGACCCAGCGCAACCAAAAATAAACAGAATAATAACAGCTATTTAAAAAAGGAGAGAGCATTTTTTTCAAAACAGAAGAAAGAAAACAGTTCCTATGCCTGATTGAAAAGATATTATTTAAAAAATTTGGACTTCTGGTACTCTTGCCTGGAAAGTCCCATAGCCAGAGGAGCCTGGTGGGCTGCAGTCCATGGGGTCGCTAAGAGTCAGACACGACTGAGCAACTTCACTTTGACTTTTCACTTACATGCATTGGAGAAGGAAATGGCAATCATTCCAGTATTCTTGCCTAGAGAGTCCCAGGACTGGGGGAACCTGGTGGGCTGCCGTCTATGGGGTCGCACAGAGTCTGACACGACTGAAGTGACTTAGCTGCAGCAGCAGCAGCAGCAGTGGTCCAGAGGTTGAGAATCTGCCTGCCAAAGCAGGGAACATGAGTTCAATCTCTAGTCCATGGGAAGATTCCACATGCCACAGGACAACTAAGCTTGTGGGCCACAATCACTGAGCTCCCCCATCTAGAGGCCATGAGCTGCAACTACTGAGCCCTTGAACCTTAACTAGACAGTAACCCTGCTTGCTGCAGCTAGAGAAAACCTGTGCACAACAAAAACCAACTGTAGCCAAAAAAAAAAAAAAACTTTGCCTCTGCTCATGGGTCCTGCCTGACAATCTTTGTTTAAAATGAAACCCTGCCATTTCCTCCCCCTGTATCTCCTACCCCCTTACCAAGGCTCTTTAATGTGTTTTCACTAATCATATCTTATTTACTTATTCTATTTATTAGCAATATTATGAAGGCAAGGACTCTGTTTTGCTCACCAATGTATCCCAAGTCCCTAAAACAGAGGCTGGCACACACTGGGTCTGAAACACAATTTGCTGAATGAGTGAATTTTTGGAAATCCTTTCACCTGGCTCATGAGTTCTGTGTTTATTATCCCAGCTGAATTTTATTGTCTCAGTCATTTGTTATGGTGCAAGAAATCACCCCAAAATTAAACTTAAGACAACACCATTTTATTGGCTCCTGAGTATGGGGGTCAGCAGTTTGGATTGCATTGTTCACAGAGGGTGAGGAATCTGCTGGTGGTGTTCTGGTCACTCACATTGTCCTGGCTTCCAAGAAGACCTCACCCACCCGGCTGGGGGCTGGTACTGGCTGGCAGCCAGGCCTCCATCTCCACGTGCTCATCTACCTGGTCCTGAATCCTTTACACAGTGTCTCAAGAAAGCACGAGGTGTCTCAGGGCAGCACAAGGGCAAGAGTGAAAGCTTAGGGGCTCTTGAGACCTCGAGCTGACTTGTAAGCCCTTAAGGTCACTTACACCAAATTCCTTTCATCTAAGCCTAGCCAGCCTAGCTTCAAAGGGTCCTGTAATAGTTTGCTTGGGTGTTTACGCAACAGAAATTTATTGTTTCACAGTCCTGGAGGCTGGAAGTTCAAGACCAAGTTGTCCACAGAGATGGTTATGTCTGAAGTCTCCCTCCTTGGCATGTAGACATCCGCCTTCTCCCTGTGTCTTCACAAAGTCTTTCCTCTGTGTGGGTCTGTGTCCTAATCTCTTCTTGTAAGGACGCACATTCCACTGGATTCGAACTCACGCATATGACCTCATTTAACCATCTCTTTAAAGGCTCTGGCTCCAAATACATCACATTCTAAGGTCCTGGATTTAGGACTTCAACTTATAAATATGGGGGGTAGGGAGGTGGCACACAATTCAACCTGTAACAAGAGCAGAGAAAAACCCCACTTCTCAGTAGAGGAACTATTACAATCTACCCACTTACCACACTAGCCACTGTCTGCTTGCCCAATGTAGAAGACATCTGCCTTCAGAGCCCTTCTTAGCTCAGAGTGGACAGGAAATCAGACTTGGGGCTGGCTTGGAAGTGCTTCCATTCAGGGAATTTCTGGCCATGGTGGAGCACCAGGAGCAAAGGAACAGAATCAGAAAGCCAAATGCTNTGAATTTTATTGTCTCAGTCATTTGTTATGGTGCAAGAAATCACCCCAAAATTAAACTTAAGACAACACCATTTTATTGGCTCCTGAGTATGGGGGTCAGCAGTTTGGATTGCATTGTTCACAGAGGGTGAGGAATCTGCTGGTGGTGTTCTGGTCACTCACATTGTCCTGGCTTCCAAGAAGACCTCACCCACCCGGCTGGGGGCTGGTACTGGCTGGCAGCCAGGCCTCCATCTCCACGTGCTCATCTACCTGGTCCTGAATCCTTTACACAGTGTCTCAAGAAAGCACGAGGTGTCTCAGGGCAGCACAAGGGCAAGAGTGAAAGCTTAGGGGCTCTTGAGACCTCGAGCTGACTTGTAAGCCCTTAAGGTCACTTACACCAAATTCCTTTCATCTAAGCCTAGCCAGCCTAGCTTCAAAGGGTCCTGTAATAGTTTGCTTGGGTGTTTACGCAACAGAAATTTATTGTTTCACAGTCCTGGAGGCTGGAAGTTCAAGACCAAGTTGTCCACAGAGATGGTTATGTCTGAAGTCTCCCTCCTTGGCATGTAGACATCCGCCTTCTCCCTGTGTCTTCACAAAGTCTTTCCTCTGTGTGGGTCTGTGTCCTAATCTCTTCTTGTAAGGACGCACATTCCACTGGATTCGAACTCACGCATATGACCTCATTTAACCATCTCTTTAAAGGCTCTGGCTCCAAATACATCACATTCTAAGGTCCTGGATTTAGGACTTCAACTTATAAATATGGGGGGTAGGGAGGTGGCACACAATTCAACCTGTAACAAGAGCAGAGAAAAACCCCACTTCTCAGTAGAGGAACTATTACAATCTACCCACTTACCACACTAGCCACTGTCTGCTTGCCCAATGTAGAAGACATCTGCCTTCAGAGCCCTTCTTGGCTCAGAGTGGACAGGAAATCAGACTTGGGGCTGGCTTGGAAGTGCTTCCATTCAGGGAATTTCTGGCCATGGTGGAGCACCAGGAGCAAAGGAACAGAATCAGAAAGCCAAATGCTAGGGCTCTCAGGAGAAAGTCCACTCCTTCCTTTCCAAGGGAGGCTCCAGCCCGCTCCTAATCTGGTTTTCCCCCAACTCTTGGGACCACCTCCCCACAGCGTGCACTCCTTAGGACCGACCTCTGGATGGACGCCATCCTGTGTCTCTGAAGTTTCTTCTTTGCTCACGATGCTCTTTGCCTTGTAGACATCAAACTCATCCCTAAGACCCAGCCTGAAGGCCCCCTGTGCTTGCTCCCCTCCTCGGGGAGCCCAGGGGAAAAAGCTGTATCAAGTAATGTACCCACCTGTGACATGAGCACTTGTGCCCCCCAAACCCATATTTTGAAGCCCTAACCTCCAAGGTGATGGTGTTGGGAGGTGGGACCTTTCAGTGAGGTGATTAGGTCATGAGAATGGAGCTCTCATGAATGCAGTTAGTGCCCTTCTGAAAAGAAACATGAGAGAGATGATCTCTCTCTATCATGTAAGGACACAGCAAGAAGGTGGCTGCCTGCAAATCAGGAAAAGATCCCTCATCTGAACCTGGCCCAACTGGCATCCTTCTTAAATTTCCAGCCTCCAGAACTGTAAATAAGCATCTGTTGTTTAAACAACCCAGTCCAGGGCATCCTAGACATGTATGGAAAGTAATGGTCAACTATGCCAGGCACCTGCCAGAGCTTTCATGTGTCATCCCATTGAATCCCACAGATCATCTTCATCTTCAGGGCTGACCACAGAGCCAGACTCAGAATCAGAGTTCTGGCAGCAGTGATCAGATGAAGTTCAAAACACATCATCAATTCCTGTTGTGAAAAAATGGGGAGACCTTTAAAATATGAAGAACTTAACACAAGTGGATATTGGTTGATTATAGGAAAGATGTATTGAATCATACCCAGGAAAAAATTTTAGAAGAGAAATTGGCACAAAATAACCCAGCTGTCCAAAATTTTGCTTCTTCCCAGTACAATGGCTTCCATGATCTGAAAACAAACTTATAGACCTGCCCACTAGTCTCCTAAGAGTAATCTTCCTCATGATTTTTTGAGTTCTAGTGGGTTTATCAACAAAGCGGTCTTCCAGATTGGGGCTGCCCCCATGGCTCAGTGGTAAAGAATCTGCCTGAAATGCAGGAATTGTGGGTTTGCTCCCTGGATCAGGAAGATCCCCTGGAGGAGGGCATGACAGTCCACTCCAGTATTCCTGCCAGGAGAATTCCCTGGACAGAGGAGCCTGGTGGGCTACGGTCCGTGGAGTCACAAAGAGTTGGACACAGTTGGAGTGACTGCACACACATGCACGCTTCTGACTGAGCATCACCTAATGTGTACCCATCTCTACTTTGACAGCAGACTGAGTGTGTTAATACCCTCAACTGAGTTACTGCAGATGGGGAGCTGATTCTCCCTTGTGGGCACACATTTTATCAAACCCAGAAATGAAGCCCCATCCAGCTGCAGGAGGATTATATTGAACTTTGAACATCTAATTTCCAGACTCGGAGGATGCAACCTTACATTATTCCACCAACATCTGTTGAAGCAGCATGTGAGTGCCTGGCCCCATCATGGGAGTGTGGACATTGCTCTGGGGGAAGCCAGGGCCTAGCCAGACCAGCAGAGTCCCCAGGCTTGGGGCAAGCCTCCCAGTGACAGTCTGAAAGCCCACATCTCTGCAAACAGACTAGAGAAGCTTGGCACTTTCTCTATAAGTGGGATAATAAAAATGATGCCAAGGTTTATGCTGGTGTCCCAGGCTCTGTGAATTGTGGGCAGCACATGGCCAGGTGTCCAGGAAGGAGGTACAGAGCCACAGTGACATACCTACTTTTCAGATAATGGAAGTGGGGCTGCCCAAGTTCCCAACTGGTCAGCACTGTGCCTGTCGTGGGAACCCAGATCTGGCTGAGCTGGTTCTCTGTATGTAACGCCCCTCGAAAGTCCCACTCCCGACATTGCTGGAAGGTGGGGAGCATGTGGAGAATCTCTTTCTAAGGGAGCCCTGGGCCTCAGGAGTCCCTCCACTGCAGGGTACCCAAGAGAACTGACTTAAAGGAATTGGACTAGTATGACTTGCCCACCCCTACCCTGCAACGGGGGTGACCACATGAGAAAATGGCTATATTCCCAATGACAAGAGCACAATTCAACAGGCCTAGATGTTTTTGTAAAGTACGTTGAAAAACAAGTCCATGCGTTTGCCTGAAAAATGATGAATTTCTGTGGGACTTCTGGCCAGTGACAGATGGGCTGGTGCTTCTCTTTCAGGCATCATTTTTCTTTCAGAGACGTCCATCTCCAGCCTGTGACCTAGAAAACCATTTTTTAAAGAAGGATGATCTGCCAAAGTTATGACACCCTGGGTCTGGATTTAATCCACTAGGGCATGCGTCACGCCCCACAAGTGATGGCGAAAGAGGAAGGGTGATGGATAAATATCCGCTCTATTTATTGATTTGATTCATCCAATTACACAAGAAGCTCATTTCAGAGAGGTTCAGGAGAATGACTCAAGTGTCACCTGAATGATGCCCAAAGGGCTTCCGCCAGCATTTTTGTCATATTTCTGATATTAGAGGAGAATTTCAGCTGGAGAATATTAATCATGACTGAGAGCAGGGTGTAAAGTTGAACAGAAATGAAAAGTTCAGAAAAGATTCACAGATGATGGGTTGATGAAGAGAATTGGTGCTAAAAGGAGCTGGGTCAACTGGGTGACTTTATTTAATGATTATTATTTTACTTTCCATCCTTAACTCACACATAATGGAAGGCTAGCTGTACTGTTCATACTTCCATTGCATTTAAAATCTAATCATTAAAAACAAATTTTGCACAAGTCATCAGAATCCCTGATTCACAGGGGTACTGGATTTTTCAGTCAAGGAAGCCCTCTTGTTCCCTGGAACAGTAACTGAACTTTGATTTCTAGAGTTCTTCTTGTGTTTCCTGGAGGCTTTTTCTGAAATCAGAGAATTTAGCTTATTCAGGTCCTCCAGTGTAAAAATGGTACGGAGTGGGGGCCAGGAGAGGATCTCTCAAGTTTCAAAAACCACAGAATATTGAATTATTGTTTCAGTTCAAATAATTTCATTTTGATTGCTTCTTGACTGTCAATGTCTTCTTTCCAACAACCAACAAGAACACACCTGCAGCCAGAAAACGTTGGGTTATTTTATTTGTTCCATAGAACCCTACATCATGAGAAACCAGAGGAATTGGAAAGGACTTTAAGGATTTGAGTTGGGTGATGGGGAGGTGGTGTCCAAGGAGGCAAGGCTTTGCGTGGGGTTGGATGCTGTCAAGAAGCAGTGATGAATCTGTGTTCGGATGTCTTACTAATCCCTTTGCTTATTTGTTTTTGGCTGTACTGGGTCTTCCGTGCTGAGCACAGGCTTTCTCTAGTTGCAGGGAGCGGAGCCCTCTCTTCCTTGTGGTGCACAGGCTCCTCATTGCGTGGCTTCTCTTGTTGTGGAGCGCTGGCTCTACAGCGTGCAGGCTTCGGCAGTTGTCGTGCACAGGCTTAGTTGCTCCGAGGCTTGTGAGATCTTCCCAGACTAGGGGTTGAACTGCTGTCCCCTGCATTGGAAGGTGGATTCTTATCCACTGTGCCACTGGGGAAATCCCGATGTTTTATTAATTCTTATCCAGAAGATTGGGAGACCAACTCATAACTGGAAAAGCAGCAGCCGTCTATTATATTAGTCAGGATAAGAGACATCAGACCTTTTCTGTGGTTCCCATAATATTCCTGCTTTTGTCTGAGGAGGTGTGACTTTGGAGTGCTCTTGTTTTTGCTTTGGTCCAGCATGGACACAGGGTACCCTTGTCTGATGGTGTCCCATGAGATCATCAGTGTTCAGTGGAAGAACACCAGCGGCTAGCTGTAAGGGCCAGGCTACCCCACGGTCCATTTCTTCCTGCCATTCATCCATGTACTCATTTCATTCAACATGTAATACGGTTGCTCTTTCTATAATGGACCCTCAGTGGTTTACAAGCAGGAATGCATTTCAACAAAGGCTGCCTTAGGACCCTCCCTCACCTCCTGTGCCCCTCACCCCACAATGGCTTTTCTCCACACCCGTCCAACAGGGGGCTTTATTCACTTCTGTATTTAGTGTCTGTAAGCTCCATAAAAAGGCAGGGCTGTCTATTTTGTTCATTCCTGTAGTCTCACTGCCTGGAACACAGCAGGTGCTCAATAAATGTTTGTTGGCCATTAGTTAAAGCACATATCTGTATAAAGACATGACTGACCAAAACACACCTTTTTTTCCCTAATGGTATACTCCACTAACCCCTGGGGCCACTCTTCAAAAGACAATTAAGATACGACCCAGCAATCACACTCCTCAGCATATACCCTGAGGAAACCAAAGTTGAAAAAGACACATGTATCTCCATGTTCATTGCAGGACTAGTTACAATAGCTAGGACATGGAAGCAACCTAGATGTCCGTCGACACATGAATGAATAAAGAAGTTGTGGTACATATACATAATGGAATATTACTCAGTCATAAAAAGGAACACATTTGAGTCAGTTCTAGTGAGGTGGATGAACCTAGAGCCTACTATACTGAGTGAAGTAAGTCGGAAAGAGGAAGATAAATATTATATACTAACACATATGTATGGAATCTAGAAAGATGGTACCAATGAAGTTATTGCATGGCAGCATGGAGAAATGGAGAAGGCAATGGCACCCACTCCAGTACTCTTACCTGGCAAATCCCATGGATGGAGGAGCCTGGTGGGCTGCAGTCCATGGGGTCACTAAGAGTCAGACACAACTGAGCGACTTCACTTGCACTTTTCACTTTCATGCATTGGAGAAGGAAATGGCAACCCACTCCAGTGTTTTTGCCTGGAGAATCCCAGGGACAGGGGAGCCTGGTGGGCTGCCGTCTATGGGGTCGCACAGAGTCGGACACGACTGAAGCGTCTTGGCAGCAACAGTAGCATGGAGAAAAGACTGATGGATATGCGGGAGGGGGAGGAAAGGGTGAGATGTATGGAGAGTAACTTGGAAACTTACATTACTGTATGTGAAACAGACAGCCAATGGGAATTTGCTGTATGATGGAGGGAACTCAAACAGGGGCTCTGTATCAACCTGGAGGGATGGGATGGGGAGGGAGACGGGAGGGAGGGTCAAGAGTGAAGGGACATATGTATACTTATGGCTGATTTATCTTGATGTTTGACAGAAAACAACAAAACTCTGTAAAGCAATTATCCTTCAATTAAAATAAATAAAAATTTTAAAATGACAATTAGGAATAGCTGCCATCTACCATCCATCCATCATCCATCCACCCATTAAACCATCAAACCGTATACACTTCAAGCATCAAGCCACCCACCTACCCATCATCTATCCATTCATTTACCCACCCATTCATCCACTCACCCATCCATCTGCCGTCCATCCACCCACCTACCCACCCATCCATCCATCTACCTCTCTATTCATCTTTCCATCCACCTACTCATCCAACATTCCAAACATATATCTACACTTCATGTATTTATCTCTTCACCATCCCCACTCATCCACCATCCGTCCACCATCCACTCATCCACCATCCACTCATCCACCATTCATCCATCCACCCACCCATTAATCCATCTATCTACCCACTCAACATTCATTCATTCATTCATTTACCTCATTTGAAATGGAATCAGGAAACCCTGAATGAAGAACTCTCATACGGGTACCAATACATGGCAAACCACATAACCAAAAGAAAGACAGAAGAAGAGTTATTTTGACAAGAAAGGACATTTTCACATAAGAATTTCATCTCTTGTTAAAGAAAAGGAAAGATCTCTCCTTGCCCCAGTCCAATTGCAGCCAATGGGAAACACTCACAATCTCAAAATTTTGTTTTTCTCCAGTGAACTGTTTTTCAAAACAAACCTCCACTATCTCCTCCTAAAACCTAAGAAAAGCTAACCTTCCTTTTGTCTCCAGACTGTTCTATGGCTCTGCTCACCATAGCTTGTTTGTCACCAATTGTAATTTATCCACTTATTATTGTTGTTGTTGAATGATTAAAACATGTCCAACTCTTTGCCCAGAAAGCCAGGCTCCCCCTATCCTTGACTATCTCCTGGAGTTCGCTCAGATTCATGTTCATTGAGTCAGTGATGTTATCTAATCATCTCATCCTCTGCTGCCCCTTTCTCCTTTTGCCTTCAGTCTTTCCCAGTATCAGGGTCTTTTCCAATGCATTGACTCTTCTCATCAGGTGGCCAGTGTATTAGAGCTTCAGCATCAGTACTTCCAGTGAATATTCAGGGTTGATTTCCGATAGATGGACTGGTTTAATCTCCCTGTAGTCCTAGGGACTCTCAAGAGGACCACAATTTGAAAGCATCAATTCTTTGGGGCTCAGCCTTATGGTTCAACTCTCACATCTGTATGTCACTACTGGAAAAACATAGCTTTGACTATACAGACCTTTGTTAGCAAAGTGATGTCTCTGCCTTTCAGTAGGGCATCCAGGTTTATCATAGTTTTTCTTTCAAGGAGCAAATGTCTTTTAATTTTATGGCTGCAGTCACCATTCACAGGGATTTTGGAGACCAAGAAAATAAAGTCTGTCACTGTTCCATTGTTTCCTCATCTATTTGCCATGAAGTGATGGGACTGGATGCCATGATCTTGTTTTTTGAATGTTGAGTTTTAAGCCAGCTTTTTCACTCTCCTCTTTCACCCTCATCAAGAGGCTCTTTCTTAAAAGCCATTACAATATTGTAATTAGCCTCCAATTAAAATAAATAAATTTTTTAAAAGAAGCTTTTTCTTTAATTCCTCTTGACTTTCTGCCATTAAAGTGGTATCATCTGCATACCCAAGGTTGTTGATATTTCTCTTGGCAATCTTGATTCCAGTTTGTGTTTTATCAGCCCAGCAATTCACATGATGTATTCTGCATGTAAATTAAATAAGCTGAGTGACAATATACAGTTTTGATGTACTCCTTTTGATCCAGTCAGTTGTTCCATGTCAGGTTCTAACTGTTTCTTCTTGACCCATATACAGGTTTCTTAGGAGACTATTCCCAATTAAATTTGAGTCTGCTTTAATAATGTGTCAGTTATTTTATTTAAGTTTCACATTTTCATCCATCCATCTACCACCAGCTTTTATAGGTTTGTACATCATTTTTATTCAGAAAGTGGATATCTTTGGAAAGTTTCCCAAAGGTAAGTTGTTTTTTTTTTTTTTTTCCATTTCCTTCCTGGGCAGTCTTTGTCAGGTGTTTGGTTAACACCTGGGCTGGGCCCGTGAGTCAAGGAAGTCGACACTGGTGGTGTGAGACTGGGTTTCCCTCAAGTCTTGCTAAGGACAAGGTCTTCTTGTCCTGGAAGTGCAGGAGAAGACCAGGCATAGAGCAACCTTGGGAGCAGAGCTGGGAAGGGAGACTCAGGTCCACAGGAGGGTGCTGCCACCTGCACCAGCAGCCAACGCCTTGGCACAGGAGTTCTGTTGGCCAGGGTGGAGCAGTGCCTGGAATGGGCCGGTCTGGAGGTGTGTTGATGTATGAGTGTAGTGGAGCCTGGCAAAACCTGGCCAAGTCTAGGCAGCATCTGGAGTGGTGGGGTGAGTGCAGTGTCCCAACTGGGCCAAGGGGCCAAGGCTCAGCAGGATCTGTTAGTGGTGTGTGGTATGACGAGGGGCATAGCCCAGGCGAAAGAGGTGGGACCAATGCCACAGTGGTCACAGGTCTGGAAAAGGTCAGTTTTCATTCCAGTTCCAAAGAAAGGCAATGTCGAAGAATGTTCAAACTACCACATAATTGCACTCATCCCACAGGCTAGAAAAGTACTGCTCAAAATTCTCCAAGCAAGGCTTCAACAGTACATGAACTGAGAACTTCCAGATATTCAAGTTGGATTTAGAAAAGGCAGAGGAACCAGAGATAAATTGCCAACATTCACTGGATCATTGAAAAAGCAAGAGAGTTCCAGAAAGACATCTACTTCTTTATTGACTACACCAAAACCTTTGACTGTGTGGATCACAACAAACTGGAAAATTCTTAAAGAGATGGAAATTCCAGACCACATTCCCTGCCTCCTGAGAAATCTGTATGCATGTCAAAAAGCAACAGTTAGAACTGAACATGGAACAACAGACTAGTTCCAAATTGGGAAAGGAGTAAGTCAAGGCTGTATACTGTCATCCTGTTTATTTAACTTATATGCAGAGTACATCATGTGAAATGCTGGGCTGAATAAACACAAACTGGAATCAAGATTGCCGGGAGAAATATCAATAACCTCAGATATGCAGATAACACCACTTGTATGGCAGAAAGCGAACTAAAGAACCTCTTGATGAAAGTGAAAGAGGAGAGTGAAAAGGCTGGCTTAAAACTCAATATTCAAAAAAAACCAAGATTGTGGCATCGGTCCCATCACTTCATGGCAAATAGATGGGGAAGCAATGGAAACAGAGAGAATTTATTTTCTTCAGCTACAAAGTCATTTCAGATGGTAACTGCAGCCATGAAATGAAAAGATGCTTGCTCCTTGGAAGAAATACTATGACAAGTCTAGACAGCATATTAAAAAGCAGAGACATTACTTTACCAACACAGGTCCATCTAACCAAAGCTATGGTTTTTCCAGTAGTCATGTATGGATGTAAGAGTTGGACTATAAAGAAGGCTGAGCGCCGAAGAATTGATGCTTTAAGAACTGTGGTGTTGGAGAAGACCCTCGAGAGTCCCTTGATCTGCAAGATCAAACCAGTTCATCCTAAAGGAAATCAGTCCTAAGTATTCATTGGAAGGACTGATGCTGAAGCTGAAGCTCTGATAGTTTGGCCACCTGATGCAAGGAGCCAACTCATTAGAAAAGACTCTGATGCTAGGAAAAATTGAGGGCAGGAGGAGAAGGGGCCGACAGAGGAGGAGATGGTTGGATGCCATCACCAACTCGATGGATGTGAGTTTGAGCAAGCTTCTGGAGTTGGTAAAAGACAGGGAAGCCTGGACTGGAACTGCTGTAGTCCATGGGGTCACAAAGAGTCAGACATGACTGAGTGATTGAACTGAACTGAACTGAATGCAGGGCTGGAAGGCAGCATGGTCTTTGTGGTGGGAAGGAGCTAGGTGTACCAAGTCAAGGCTGGACAAGGCCTCCCAGGAGCATATGGGCAGAAAAAGACTCCTGATTAGGAACTCAGGGGGCTTGTCAGGCCAGAGCTGGGGATGATATGGTGAAATCACAGCCCCTGACTGCTGAGGCTGGATGGGCCCCAGTTTCACGTCCCATCCCTGAGATCAAGGNAGTCAAGGCTGGACAAGGCCTCCCAGGAGCATATGGGCAGAAAAAGACTCCTGATTAGGAACTCAGGGGGCTTGTCAGGCCAGAGCTGGGGATGATATGGTGAAATCACAGCCCCTGACTGCTGAGGCTGGATGGGCCCCAGTTTCACGTCCCATCCCTGAGATCAAGGGATCTGTCTCCCGGGCCATCAGGAGTCACCTGCCCCACGCCTGTTCTGAAGGTGCATGGGTATTAGGTCTCTGTCTCTGCAGGCCAAGCTCTCCCTGCACAGGTTTGACACTGAGTGCTTCATGCCCACATTGGCTCTCTAAGAAGCTTTCAAGCTTCTACCCTTTCCTATGGTCTGGATCACACGCTCCAAACTCATCTCTGAGTTCCTCCAGACTGAGGAAACAGATGGCTGCTGCTGCTGCTAAGTCGCTTCAGTCATGTCCGACTCTGTGCGACCCCATAGACGGCAGCCCACCAGGCTCCCCCATCCCTGGGATTCTCCAGGCAAGAACACTGGAGTGGGTTGCCATTTCCTTCTCCAATGCATGAAAGTGAAAAGTGAAAGTGAAGTCGCTCAGTCATGTCCTACTCTTCGCCACCCCATAGACTGCAGCCTACCAGGCTCCTCCGTCCATGGATTTTCCAGACAAGAGTACTGGAGTGGGGTGCCATTGCCTTCCCCGAAACAGATGGCAGTTTGCCCCAAATAACACCGATTGCTGTATGTGCATGCATGCTGAGTTGCTTCACTCATATATGACTCTTTGTGACTGTAGCCTGGGCTTCTCTGTCCATGGGCTTCTCCAGGCAAGAATACTGGAGTGGTTATCATGCCCTCCTCCAGGGGATCTTCCTGACCCCGGGATCAAACCCACATCTCTAAATCTCCAGCACTGACAGGAGGCTTCTTTAACCACTAGCGCCACCTGTGACACCAATGGCTAATATTTATCAAATTGAAAAAACAAAGTTTTTTGCCCTTTCTAGGTAGCTGTATCCAACTCAGACAGAGATGCTCAAGATGCTTTCAAGCTAGTGTTAATTTTAAAGAAATGTATCAGAAATTATTTCCATGTTAATTCATAGGATCCAAACCCAAGCTGCATCAGTTAATGGTGGATCAGACTGAGGGCTTTGAAACAGACTTGTCATTTACAAGAATGCCCAAAATAAAAGAAATGGGTTCTAATAGGGCTTCCTTATATCAGATTTTAAACAACTCTACAGTTTTATCACAAATAAACTTTTTTTTAAAGGAATTAAATCAGTATTATTTAGAAAGTTAGTTCTGAAGCCCATTTCTGGATTTTGTAATAGAAGTTAAATATGGTCATAAGTGTACTCTATGGCTCCTGTAATTGAAGGTTAATAAAATGGATTAATTTCACAGTCTGAATTACAGGAGGATGTATTTTTACCTTATGAAAGAATTTTTATACTTGATATTTTGTTGTGTTTTTGCACCTAATTAAGATTGTGAGTCACCACATGGGAATAAAAATTCTTTTTGAGAAATTGCTGAAGAAAATTTTATGGTTTTGTCTGGCATTGAAAAGACATTGTTATAACATATATTTTAAAATATTCAGTACTTACAACAGAGAAGGACATGGCAACCCACTCCAGTACTCTTGCCTGGAAAATCCCAGGCAATAGAGGAGCCTGCTGGGCTGCCGTCTGTGGAGTTGCACTGAAGTGACTTAGCAGCAGCAGCAGCAGTACTTACAAATATTCCCATTTACAAAGTACTGAAAAATATTTGTTCGTAATGTTCTGAGACATTTGATGGGCTTCTGTTTTCACACACAGTTGGACACAGTTGCAGACCAGTTCACCGTCATTCCTGCTGGGAAGCCTTATATACAGGACACTCCCCTGAAGAGATGCACGTCGATCTAGTCTACAGCTTTCAAAACAAAATGCTGCTCCAACAAGAGCATGACATTCAAAGAAAACAGCTAAACTAGGCTTTGATGTGTTTGTCATCCCCTGCTGAAGATGCAGCTGTATGTCAATAAGAAAATTTTATTTCTGCACTTGACCTATATTTTGCTTTTTATATTTTTATTTCAGGCACAGGGAATGAATGTAGGGATTTCAGTAGCCCTCCTGAAATTAAGAAAAAAAAAATGTCAGAATGATCCAAACTTTAGTGCATTCTGGAGGGAGAAATCAATGATGTGTGTTATTTAAGGAAACTTGACATCACTTTATTGACCTCATTAATATTTTTCTTCTGAAAGGAAATATCCTATTTTATCTTGCCTTTTTTTTTTTTTTTGCCTCTCCAGGCAGCATGTGGAATCTTAGTTCCCCCACCAGGGATCAGACCCATGCCCCCTCCATTGGAAGCCTGCTGTTTTAACCAATGGACCACCAAGGAAGCCTATCCTTGTCTTTTAAAAAAATTCATTGACTGTGTTAATATTTTTATAATATGATACAGAACATTTATTTCCCTTCTTTATTTTATCAGAATACAGCAATGATGAAAGGGAATTTTCTCCCATGTCCTTGTTGATTTACGACTTCTCTTTTGCAGTCCCCACCATCTTTTGAAACTGGACTGATAGCTCAGATTGCACTCGGATAAATGTGAAGCTCTTTATAGTTTTTCATTTCTCTGATTTTGAATTAGTATGCAGTGAACGATTTTTGCTGTACAGTTCTATGAGATTTGACAATTTGATAGTTGTGTAACCACCACCATAATCAAGGTGCAGAATAGTTCTATCCACACCCCAGGACCCTTTCATGCTGGCCCTTGTGGTCAGTACTTCTTCCCGCCCACATCCTGGAAATTCCTTTCCCGTCCCTAAAGTGTGCCTTTGCACGAATATCCACTAAAGAGAATCAAGCAGTAGAGAACTTTTCGGGTCTGGCTTCTTTCATTCAACGGAAAGCATTTGAGATTCATCTGAGTCGATATTCCAGTTTTCTCCATTATCTTGAAGTATTACATTTACTTGTGTTCCACGATTTGTTTACTCATTCGCTATTGGAAGAGCAGTCTCTGGTAACACTGCCGAGAATGCCAACGTACAGCTTCTGTGCAGATCTCCGTTTTCTCACTTGGGAGTAGGCGTATGTTATTGGTGCTATAGAAATGACTCGATCTGTGTGATTGCTATTTCATTTGTTTGTTGCGGGGAGAGCTGAGAGGTATCTGTTTCTTACTGAAGTATAACTGATGTGCAGTGCTGTGCTGGTTTCAAGAGTTCAGCAAAGTGATACAGGGCTTCCCTGGTGGATCAATGGTAGAGAATCCACCTGCCAATGCAGAAGACACANTGGGAGTAGGCGTATGTTATTGGTGCTATAGAAATGACTTGATCTGTGTGATTGCTATTTCATTTGTTTGTTGCGGGGAGAGCTGAGAGGTATCTGTTTCTTACTGAAGTATAACTGATGTGCAGTGCTGTGCTGGTTTCAAGAGTTCAGCAAAGTGATACAGGGCTTCCCTGGTGGATCAATGGTAGAGAATCCACCTGCCAATGCAGAAGACACAGGTTCGATCCCTGGGTTGGGAAGATTCCGTGGATAAGGAAATGGCAACCCACTCTAGTATTCTTGCCTGGAAAATTCCATGGACAGAGGAGCCTGGCAGTCTACAGTCAAAGGCATCACAAAGAATCAGACATGACTTCATGAACGAACAGCAACTATATATATATATATTTATGTTCAAGGGCAAGCATTTATTCATACATAGACTTAGAAGATCCGTTCTCCGACTCTCTTCTCTCTCTGCTGATTCCCATGGATCCCTTTCTCAGTCTTCGGCTAGAAATCCAGCTGCTTTTCCTTGGCACTTTATAGGTCTGCTGCTGGGGGTCTCCGGGCAGGGCCTGGAGAGAAAAAAAGAGAGAGAGAGAAAGGAAAAACAAAACAGGAATTCTATGCTGTAGTTCATATAGGCCCCTTTTCTTGGTTCTTTGACTCCCCCCGCAAAAAGAGCTGACCTATTCTGTGACTGGGGCTTTCCTTGGCCCAAAACCAGAGAGAAAAGGGGAGAAAAAAACAGAAAATCTTCCACCTCTCATTCAAGTTTGATTTCCCTACCAGTTCATCTCTCATTTACTTCTCAGAGGTCCCAAGTAGCTGCTCTTTATACTTTGATTTCTTCCCTTCCAGATGGGTTGCTATGATTCAAAGGGTACAAGTTCCCCAATGTTCATTGCAGCACTATTTACAGTAGCCANTCGAGACATTATTTCTTTCTAAGAATCATGACTACTAGAACTTGTTTTACTTGGATTGAAAATATAGAATTCAATATAGCATTGTGGTAGCAGCTCAGGTTCTGGGGTCTTGTGAGGGGGTGGGTGGTCCCTCTCATAAGCAGTTTTTGACAGGAGAGAGCTCTCTACAGGGAAGACTTCTCTGCAGAAGCCCCCTTTTGTCTCATTACTTTGGCAAAGTTATATTATCACTGACCTTAAACCAGGCAACCCCTTGCTCTACTCATCTCTAGTCCAAAACACACATTTCAGATCTTCTAATTAAGCAATAATCTTGCCTAACCGCTTGGTTCTCTCCCTAGATCAAAGCAGTAGAGATGAAGAATAAGTAGCTAAGAGATCACCAGATTCCTTCTTTAGCTTCCCCTTCAGTAATCTCAAGAGCCAACTGTATGAACAAACTGTGTGAACAAGATAGCATCTAGGAACTTCCCTGGTGGTACAGTGGTTAAGACTCTGCACTCCCAGTGCAGGGGGTCAGGGTTCAATCCCTGGCCTGGGAAAATGCCACGTGCCACATGGCAACTAAACCCATGAACCACAACTACTGAGCTAAAGCTCCAGAGCTGGGCAAACTCTAACCCTAACCCTAACCCTACTACTGAGCCTGCGTGCCCTGGAGCCTGCCTGCTGCTACTACGGAAGCCTGCGTGCCTGAAGTCTATGCTCCGAAACAGAAGTCCGCATACCATAAGGAAGAGTAACTCCACTCTCTGCAACTAGAGAAAGCCCATGCAAAAAGCATCAAAGANTAACCCTAACCCTACTACTGAGCCTGCGTGCCCTGGAGCCTGCCTGCTGCTACTACGGAAGCCTGCGTGCCTGAAGTCTATGCTCCGAAACAGAAGTCCGCATACCATAAGGAAGAGTAACTCCACTCTCTGCAACTAGAGAAAGCCCATGCAAAAAGCATCAAAGATCCATCCCAGACAAAAATAAACAATTAAAAAGATTTTTTAAAGGAATGCCTTATTTAAAAAAAAAAAAATACACTACTGGGATTTCCCTGAAACTCTGCACTCCCAATGCAGGGGCCCAGGTTTGATCCCTGGTTGGGGAACTAAGATCCCATATGCTGCAGCAAAGCCCGCTTGCCACAACTGGAAAAGCCTGCGCACCACAACAGAGACTCGGTGCATCCAAAATAAAACAAAACTCCTCCTCCTTGTGACTTGCAACAGATGTAAGGTGGGGAAGAGACCCTGTGTGATTTCTGCAGTTGGGCATAAAAGGTAATCCTTCACTGGGACACTCACCTCTGGAGACCTAAGTCACTGTGTAAGCAGCTACCGCCCTGAAGCCACCATATCATGAGAAACCCAGACCACAAGGAGAGCCATGCATAGGGATTCTCACTGACGGCCCCAGCTGGGTTTCCACAGACCACCAGGTGCCACCGCGGCATGGCAGTGAAGGTGATTCTGGGGTGAGTTTAACCCCAGCAATTGCGTTGCTTCCAGGCACCAGATCTCCTCAGCTAAAGGTCAAGGCTTTGTGGAGCAGGGACAAGCCACCCTTGTCTGAATTCCATAATCCATGAACATGTTATATTTTTTAACCCTCGAAAGACATTTAATGTGTTTAGAACAAACACTTTACAAGAAGCATGAACACTTTTTTTGTTTGTTTTGTTTTGCCAATGGGTATTTTTGCTTTTTTTTAATTTTTATTTTTTATCTTTACTTAGAGGATAATTGTTGTTGCTATTGTTCAGTTGCTCAGTCGTGTCCAACTCTTTGCCACCCCATGGACTGCACCGTGCCAGGTCCTTCACCATCTCTTGGAGATTGCTCATACTCATATCCATTGGGTAGGTGATGCCATCCAACCATCTCATCCTCTGTCCTCACCCTCTCTTCTTTCCCTCAGTCTTTCCCAGCATCAGGGTCTTTTCCAATGAGGTGGCTCTTTGCATCAGGTGGCCAAAGTATTGGAGCTTCAGCTTCAGCATAAGTCCTTCCAATGAATACTTAGGACTGATTTCCTTTAGGATGGACTGGTTTGATTTCTCGGCATTCTAAGGGACTCCCAAGAGTCTTCTCCAACACCACAGTTCAAAAGCATCAATTCTTTGTCGCTCATCCTTCTTTATGGTCCAACTCTCATATCCACACATGACTGGAAAAACCATAGTTTTGACTAGACAGACCTTTGTCGGCAAGATAATGTCTCTGCTTTTTAATATGCTGTCTAGGTTGATCATAGCTTTTCTTCCAAGGAGAAAGCATCTTTTCATTTCATGGCTGCAGTGATTTTAGAGCCCAAGAAAATAAAGTCTGTCACTGTTTGCATTGTTTCCCCATCTATTTGCCATGAAGTGACGGGACCAGATGCCATGATCTTCATTTTTTGAATATTGAGTTTTAAGCCAGCTTTTTCATTTCTCCTCTTTCACCTTCATCAAGAGGCTCTTTAGTTCTTCACTTCCTGCTATAAGGGTCGTGTCATCTGCATATCTGAGGTTATTGATATTTCTCCTGGCAATCTTGATTCCAGCTTGTGCTTCATTCAGCCTGGCATTTCACATGATGTGCTCTGCATAGAAGTTAAATAAGCAGGGTGACAATATACAGCCTTGACCTACTCCTTTCCCAATTTTGAACCAGTCCATTGTTCCATGTCCAGTTCTAACTGTTGCTTCTTCACCTGCATACAGATTTCTCAGGAGACAGGTAAAGTGGTCTGCTTTCCCATCTCTTGAAGAATTTTCCAGTTTGTTGTGATCCACACAGTCAAAGGCTTTAGCATAGTCAATGAAGCAGAAGTAGATGTTTTTCTAGTTTGCATTGATATACAATATTTTTCTTTCTCTTTCTGACTTACTTCACTCTGTTTAATTCATAATTTGTTAAATTTATGACTGATTCACATTGTTGTATGGCAGAAACCAACACAACTTTGTTGTTATTTAGTCGCTAAGTCATGTCAGACTCTTACGACCCCATGGACTATAGCCCGCCAGGCTCTTCTGTCCATAGGATTTCCCATGCAGGAATAATGGAGTCGTTGCCATTTCCTTTTCTCGGGGATCTTCTTGACCCAGGAATCAAACCTGTGTCTCTTGCATCTCCTGCGTTGGCAGACATATTCTTCACCACTGAGCCACCAGGGAAACCGGGCATTAACCCTAGAGCACAATTTTTCTTGCCCTTCTCTCACTTTGGGCTTCAGCTCAATACATCAATGCAGCCATTATATTACACAGTAACTCTTCTGCAGCTTTAAAGTCCAAATTTGGCCATTCTTACAGGCTGTATTTCAGCTTTTACTTCTTTCTCTCTGAGCTGTCCCTGTTCTTGACTGCCAAGTAGCAGGTGGTATGATTCCGTCAACATGACCACAGCAATATCACAAAAATCATCATTCTGTTTTTTTCTAGTTCTTAAGAGATTCCATAATGGAATTAAGTTGCTGGAGTGGCCTTTTCCATTTGTGGGGCCCTGCAGTGGCCTTTCATAATGGCAACACCCTATAATGTGTTTCTCACCATAGCGTAGGGTCTCACATAGCAGAAGGACTTCTACGTTACCTTTGGGCTTGGGGACATACTTACAATATGGTTGCTAAAGCAGAGATTGGGGAAGCAGAAGGACAAAATTCTTCTTCCTGATAATGAAAGTGATCACACACAGCATCAATTTGAAGCATTAACTTTATCTGCAGCAATAAACACATTACTTTAAAAATACCTGAAATTTAAAACAGATTAGATTAGAAGTGAACTTGGGATATTCACTGGTGATCATTTTTCTTTTAACATGAAACCATTTAGATTGACATTTTATAGGTTTGACTGCAGCTAGGCTCAAAAGCAGAAATGACCTGCCATGAGCAGCCTAAAGTGGACGTGTAGAAAGTAGATGCTGAGAATTCTTGCCCTAGCTTGAGCATAAGGGGCCTAGGAGTTTAGGGGCTCAATGAGGAAGTGAACACATTTAAAGACTTCAAATGTTAAACAGTTGCTTCTCTCCATCAATGAAGAGCCTGAAACAGTCCTGACTCTTGGATTGATGCATTGCTTTGTCGGGCTAGCCTTGAAGTTTAACTTATACAATCTGTATTTATGAGCCACATCTGTCTCTTTAATAACTTTTTTCACCTAAACCACACTTCCAGCTCACAATTCCCTTTCACATAGACAACTTTCCTCCGAAATGCAGCAATTCCCGAAAAGCACTCAGCAGTCTCCACTGTCTTCTCCACACCCTCCGGCAGGTTCTGTTCCCTGCCCGCCCCCCACCCACAGGGACCAGCCTTGGCCTTTGATGCATCATCTCTGAGTCACTGTTCTTCTGTTCTTTCAATAACGAGGTTGAGGTAGCTCTTCCCGAAAAAGGCTGTACTCCTCTCTTCATTCCTCTGCATTCTTAGCGCTGTCTCTACGCCAAGGTATTCATCAGCTGCCAGAGCCAAGAGGACGACCCGGCTGCTAAAAATCCCCCAGCCATCTCATCTAAGACTCGATGTCTAAGACGAAGGAGGTGAAAGTGCTGTGCTTCTGCCTCACTAGACCACTTGTTAAGTGAGAGATTTAGGCATGACTTTAAATATATATATATATTTTTAACTGGAGGCTAATTGCTTTACAATACTGTGGTGGTTTTTGCCACAGATTGACATGAATCAGTCACGGGTATACCTGTGTCTCCCCATCCTGAACCCCCCTCCCACGTCCCTCCCAACCCTCTGGGTTGTCCCACGGCACCAACTTTGAGTGCCCTGCTTCATAGGCATGACTTTTGACCAACTGAATTGTGTCCAGATGATGGCTGGGTGTCTGGGAATCACCTCTGGGACTGAGGAATAATTGAGGTGACAATTAGCTGGGGGAAGGTTGAAGGGGCAGAGGCTCTATTTGCTAACATTTTGAGGTTTGATCCATGAGGCTCAGAGCAGACTTTCAGGAAGGAAATCCCACCTTGCCTCTGGACATTTTTCTTCCTTCTGCTTCTCTGTTCCTTCATCGGCAAATTGGGGGTGAGTACACTGCTTACCCCTAGGTTTGGTGTGGGGATTAAAAGTGTTAATACAGCAATGTGCTCAGCCAGTGTCAGGGGTGACACTGATGGTGGTGCCAATGGGTTGTTTGTTTTTTTTTTCAATAATAAAGAGGCATTTGAGGGGGAAAAATTTACATACTACCCAAAGAAATCTACATATTTAATGTGATCTCTATCAAATCACCCATGACATTTTTCACAGAGCCAGAAGAAATAGTTCTAAAATTCATATGGAACCATAAATGATCAGAATCACCAAAGCAATCCTGAAGAAAAAGAACAAAACAGGAGGGTTGGTTAAAAAAGAATGAAATAATGCCATTAGCAGCAACATGAATGGATTTAGAGATTATCATACTAAGTGAAATAAGTCAGAAAGAGGAAGGCAAATACCATTACTTATATGCAGAACCAAAAATGTGATGCTAATTAACCTACCTGTGAAAAAGAAACAGAATCATGGGCATATAGAACAGACTAGTTGCCAGTGAGGAGGGGGCTAGGGGAGGGATGAAGTGCGGTTGGGGTTAATAGAAGTAAGCTTTTGTATACAGAATGGATAAACAAGGTCCTACTGTATAGGAAACCATAATCAATATACAATGATAAACTGTAATGGTTTATCATAATGGAAAAGAATATTTAAAAATAATGTGTATATATATATATATATATCTGAATCACTTTGTTATACAGCAGTAACTAACACAACATTGTAAATCAACTACACTTCAATTTAAAATTTTTTTTTAAATAAAAAATTAAGAAGTGTATATATTTATTGACATATAATTGATTTAAATACTGTGTTAGTTTCAGGTGTGCAGCAAACTGATTCATTTGCTCCTCCAGAGGATTTTCCTGACCCAGGGATCGAACCCAACTTGATCATTATATGTATATATTTTTTCAGATTATTTTCCATTATATGTTATTACACGATATTGAATATAGTTCCCTGTGCTGTGTAGTAGGTCCTGGTTGCTTATCTATTTTATGGTAGTATGTAGCTGTTAATCCTATACTCCTAATTTATCCCCCTCACCCCATTTTTTTGCTCTTTGGTAACCATAAGTTTGTTTTCTATTCCCATGAGTCCGTTTCTGTTTTGTAAATACATTTATTTGTATTATTTTTAATACTCTATGTATAAGTGATCTCACATGGTATTTGTCTTTCTCTTTCTGACTTACTTCACTTAGTGTGATAATCTCCAGGTCCATCCATGTTGCTGCAAATGGCATTATTTTGCTCTTTTTAAACCAGCTCTCATTGATTATTCAAGAATCATTAGAGTTCATTCAGGAACTATGTTTTGTAACAGAACTAAGAGTTGAATATACATCACAGGATGCTCTGCTTTTCTGGGCCAGTGCTTGAGATACTAAATCTCAGAGGCAGTAGAGATTTTTATATCAGTGCTTGAGTTAAATGACATTCTGTGTTTCTGTCATCCAGACAATAGGTGGAAAGTGAGGTGGGGGTGGGGAAATGCCATCTTTCCTTATTTCAGTTTATTCTGAGAACCCTTTCCAAGGGAAATATCACAAGTGTTGAGTGGAATCTTCTTCTACTTAATAAAGATATTAAATAAAGATATTTAAATGAAGATATTTAAAGCCTTTAATTTATCAAATAAACTTGAACTTTAATGTGTGAATTAAGCCTCCCAATTGTGTTTTCACTTCATCTATAATTAGATATTTGAGTTTTCAAAAGTAATATTGCAGGCGATTTCCTGGTGGCCCAATGGCTGAGACTTCTCGCTCCCCATGCAGGGGTCCCAGATTCAATCCCTGATCAATCCCACATGCCACAACTAAAGATCCACACACCACAACAGAGATTTAAGATCCCATGTGCTGCTATGGAGACCTGGCACCTCTCCTAAAATAAGCAACATTGCAAGGAATTCCCTGGTGGTCTAGGGTTTACTCTGTGTTCTCACTGCTGAGGGCCCTGGAGTTCAATCCCTGACTGGGGAACAAGGTCCCACAAGATGAGCAGTGTGACAAAAAAAACCAAACCACTTTGCAGCTAAGTGGGGAATTGCTGGCTATCCATTTAAAAGGCTTCCCTGGTAGCTCAGCTGGTAAAGAAACCACCTGCAGTGCAGGAGACCCTGATTCGATTCCTGAGTTGGGAAGATCCCCTGGAAAAGGGATGGGCTTCCCTGGTGGCTCAGACAGTAAAGAATCTGCCTGCAATGCAGGAGGCGGGTTCAGTCCCTGGGTTGGGAAGATCCCCTGGAGGAGAGCATGGCAACCCATTCTAGTATTCTTGCCTGGAGAATCCCCATGGACAAAGCAGCCTGGAGGGCTACAGTCCATGGGGTTGCAAAGAGTTGGACATGTCAGTGCGACTAAGCACACACACATTTAAAAGGAAAAATAAAACAGAATCCCTACCTCATATCAAACATAAATGTAAGTTCTAGGTGAACTAAAACAGTAAAAAACTTCATCAAATTAAACCGTAAATCTAGATGACTTTACAGGTATAATGCTATTCTTACCTTGTAGTCTCATTTTATGACAAAGTTCTAGAGTATACAGAATCAACCCTATTGATTACAGGCATACGTGCACGCTCAGTCTCTCAATCGTGTCTGACTCTTTGCGAGCCCAAGGACTGTAATCCACCAGGTTCCATTGTCCATGGAATTTTCCAGGCAAGAGTACTGGAGTGGGTTGCCATTTGCTACTCCAGGGATCTTCCCAACCCAGGGATCAAGCCTGCATCTCTTGTGGCTCCTGCATTGGCACGTGGATTCTTTATTTCTGTGCCATCCAGGAAGCCCCATTACAGGCATACATAGGAGATACTGCAGTTCGGTTTGAGACCACCGTAAAACTATGAATATCCAAATAAAGTGGGTCACACAAATTTTTTGGTTTCCTAATACATACAGTTTAGGTTTCTTAATGTAACACAATGTAAAGGTTATGTTTACAGTAGCCTATAGTCTACTAAGCGTGCAATATCATTATGTCTGAAAAATAATGTAAATACCTTAATTATAAAAAAAAACTCTTGCTAAAAAAATGGGAACCATCATCTGAGTCTTTGGCAAGTTTTAATCTTTTGGCAACAGCAACATTAAAGATCACTGATCAGAGATCACCATAGTAAATATCATACTATTAATATTATTAATAATAATAAAATTTAAAATATTGCAAGAATCACCAAAATGTGACTTGGAGATACAGAGTTAGCAGATGCTGTTGGAAAAACAGCTTCAATAGACTTGCTAAACACAGGGTTGCCACCCACCTTCAATTTGAAAAATGCAATTATCTCTGCAGCCCAGTAAAGTGAAGCACAACAAAACGAAGTGTACCTGCATCTGACCAAGTAATACAGATTACTTTAAACATCATGTGGACCATGGATGAGAGTCAAGTTGGAAGGCTGCTGCAATAACCCAGGCCAAAAATAAAAAAAAAAATGACATGAATTAAGAAAGTGGTTGTCAGGATTGAATGAAGGGACTGGATTCTGGATGCACACACTGGGTTTTTTGATGAGTTCAATACAGATGGTGAAAGATAAGCAACATCTAGGAATGTTTATCTGTTATCTGCTTGAGAAAGGAAGTGAGAGGAGCTGGTTTATGAAGGAAGATGCTATTGCTTTTGAACTGTGGTGCTGGAGAAGACTCTTGAGAGTCCTTGGACTGCAAGGAGATGAAACCAGCCAATCCTAAAGGAAATCATCCCTGAATGTTCATTGTAAGGACTGATGTTGAAGCTCAAATACTTTGGCTACCTGATGCAAAGAGCCAACTCATTGGAAAAGACCCTGGTGCTGGGAAGGACTGATGTCAACAGGAGAAGGGGGCAGCAGAGGTTGAGATGATTAGATAGCATCATCAACTCAGTGGACGCGAATTTGAGCAGACTCCAGGAGATAGTGAAAAACAGAGGAGGCTGGCATGCTGTAGTCTAGGGTGTTGCAGTCAGACATAACTTAGCCACTAAACAACAGTAACATCATGCTATAATTTACTGTGAAGTTTGCCATTCATTGAGGTATCAGGTTGGCCAATAAGTTCATTCAGGTTTTCAATAACATGTTACAGAAAAACCTGAATGAACTTTTTGACTAACCCAATATACTCTATGGATCAGGCCCCGTGCTACATGATTTAGATGTAAAATTTCATTTAAATCCTCACAAAAAGCCTGTAATGTAGGTGCTATTGTCTTCATTTTATAAATGAGGGAATAGACCCAGAGAAGCTAAGTAACTTTTCAGCCATCATAGTGAAGGCACCAGGGTCAATGCAGGGCCGTCACACACAAAGCAAGAATGCATGGTGAGGTTGGAATATTATGAGCGTGACCCATCTGTGAGCACCCATGTAATGGGTGACACGTCCAGCAGGTAATTGAATGTATGAGGCTGAGCCTTTGGGGGTTAGGTCTGGTTGAAAAGCATTACAGGAAGGACAAACAGCAAATTCAAGTGCCCTAAAGCAGGAAAAAGTTGAGTGGGTTCAAGGAACAGAAAGTCAGTGNGGAATAGACCCAGAGAAGCTAAGTAACTTTTCAGCCATCATAGTGAAGGCACCAGGGTCAATGCAGGGCCATCACACACAAAGCAAGAATGCATGGTGAGGTTGGAATATTATGAGCGTGACCCATCTGTGAGCACTCATGTAATGGGTGACACGTCCAGCAGGTAATTGAATGTATGAGGCTGAGCCTTTGGGGGTTAGGTCTAGTTGAAAAGCATTACAGGAAGAACAAACAGCAAATTCAAGTGCCCTAAAGCAGGAAAAAGTTGAGTGGGTTCAAGGAACAGAAAGTCAGTGATCCTAGAGCAGAAGGGATGAGAGGAAGAAGTGAGAGACAAGATGGGAGAGACCTGGGGAGGGGGACAGGGGCAAGGCCATGGGGCTCTATCTTTTGGGTTGAGAGGACTGCAGATGACAGCCGTCCTCCACCCGGTCCAACAGCTGCAGCTGGGATCAGGCTGGGAGCCTTTGTGTCTCAGGCTGTCACTGTTGCCCTCCATATGGGGGTTATAAAGACCTGATTTTCCATGTAAGTTTTGTCCTGATAGAACTAGCATATGCCTCTACCCCACTCTTACCAGTGCTTTTTAATTGAAAGAAAGTATTTTCCAGTCACTTTGGGCTCCAGGTTAGATGCTCCTCTTCTGAAAGGGTCCAGCCAACTGCTTAGGAAAGAGGGTTTTTGCTGGAGGTAGGGGTGCGTGCTAAGTCGCTTCAGTCATGTCCGACTCTTAGTGATTGCAGCCCGCCAAGCTCCTCCGTCCATGGGATTCTCCAGGATAAATACTGAGGAGGGTTGCCATGTCCTCCTCCAGGGGATCTTCCCTACCTACCCTATCTTCAAACCCACATCTCCTGCATCTCCTGTATTGGCAGACGGGAAGCCTGGAGCTAGGGGTAAGTCCCAACAATTTTACCACTTTGGTAAAGGCCCTGGAAGTCATTTCTATTAACATTAGGTCATATGTGCCCTAAAATGGCCTTGGTCAGCGTTGCTTTCCTCTGTTCTTATATCCTGTCCATGAGCACATATTTTCTTTCTTCTGGTGAGTTGTACACAATCATTAGACTAAATTATTGGAGAAGAGTATCCCTAATAAGTTACCTCCTATCTCATTCCCTGGTGGCTCAGATGGTAAAGAATCTGCCTTCATTGCAGGAAACCTGGGTTCCATCCTGGACTGGGACGATCCCCTGGAGGAGGGGATGGCAATCCATTCCAACATTCTTGCCTGGAGGATCCCATGGACAGAGCAGCCTGGCAGGCTACAGTCCGTGGCATTGCAGAGTCGAACACAACTGAGCGACTAACACACACACACACACATACACACACACACACACACACACACTAACATTATTTCATTCTCATTCATTCCATTTGAAATAACACTATTTCAAATTCATTCAGTTTAGGGGCCTGACAACCTCTGAGGTTAACAGACTATGGCAACTAGCTCCATGGTCTGAAACAAGCCAGCTTCTTTTCATCCACAGAAAGAGAGGCAGGAATTCAATGATCTTTTGTTCCTTTCCCATCGGGCACTCTTTGAGCACAGGCCAGACTTCTGCATCGAGTGGTATTTACTGCCCTCTGGTGGTAGGGGGATTTTGCTCTTTCCAGTTGATTGACTTTTTTTAGATGAAATCTAAAAGGTCAAGTTTTGCAAGAACACAGGCTTACATGTTATTATATTTATATTTGGGTGACATCCTTGGAGAAGGCAATGGCACCCCACTCCAGTACTCTTGCCTGGAAAATCCTATGGACAGAGGAGCCTGACATCCTTAGTATAGAAAGAGAAAATGGAGAAGGGAGAGAGAGAAGGAAGAAAACAGTACGGAGGGAGGGAGGAAGGGGGGAGGGAGAAAACAAGCCACAGCCTTTTAGAATCTGAGTAGGCTAATCTCTGACCCAAGAACCAAAAAAAAAAAATCTCCAAACAAACTTATTCCTTATTCTCCTTGACTAGTACCCCAAATTTGGATTTGTAAAATGAGCCATGTGTTTTATTATCCATTTGATACACTTTTCACACAAGAGTTATGTAAAAAAAGTTTGTTGCCCACAAACTACTGAAGTTAGAATTTTAGGGTTTTGTGATTTTTTGGTTTTACTTTTTAAAAATACATCTTAATTTACTTTTAATTGGAGGATAATTGCTTTACAATGCTATGCTGGTTTCTGCCATACATCAACATGAATCAGCCTTAGGTATATACATTTGTCCCCTCCCTCTGGAAGCTCCTTCCCACCTCGCACCACATCCCACCCCTCTAGGTTGTCACAGAGCTCAGTCTGAGCTCCAAGAGTCGTATAGCAAATTCCCATTGACTCTCTATTTCACATACGGTAGTGTACATGCCCCCCTGCTACTCTCTCCATTCGTCCCACCTTCTCCTTTCCCCGACGTGTCCACAAGGCTGTTCTCTATGTCTGCGTCTCCACTGCTGCCCTGCANCACAGAGCTCGGTCTGAGCTCCAAGAGTCGTATAGCAAATTCCCATTGACTCTCTATTTCACATACGGTAGTGTACATGCCCCCCTGCTACTCTCTCCATTCGTCCCACCTTCTCCTTTCCCCGACGTGTCCACAAGGCTGTTCTCTATGTCTGCGCCTCCACTGCTGCCCTGCAAATAGGCTCATTGGTACATCTCTCTAGGTTCTGTATACTTGCATTAGTATACTATATCTGTTTTACTCTTTATTATTTATTTCACTCTGTGTAATAAGCTCTAAGTTTCTGTGATTTTTAAAATTCAAATTTTAGAGTAAAACTTCCCCTAAATTTATACTAGAATCTGTCTGGATCAATTTCATTATAATTTAAATTTTATGGCTCTATAGAAATTTTTATTTTAGGCTTTTTAAAGAATGTGTTTAATGTGTAATTGTTTTTGTTCTAGTACTTTTCTTATCATTGCTATTTACTACTTACTCTTAAATTTCTATATGTAGTGTTTGCTGTGCTGTGCTATGCTGTGCTGTGCTTAGTTGCTCAGTCGTATCTGACTCTCTGGGACCCCATGGATGGTAGCCACGGCTCCTCTGTCCATGGGGATTCTCCAGACAAGAATACTGGAGTGGGTTGCCATGCCGTCCTCCAGGGGATCTTCCCAATCCAGAGATCAAGCTTAGGTTTCCCCCATTGCTGGCGGATTCTTTACCATTTGAGCCACCAGGGAAGGCCATGCAGTATTTAAGATATAGAAATATGGTTTAAAGAATAATTTGATAAATACCTGTGTTTCCACCACCTGGTTTAGGAAATAAACATTGCCAACACGTTTAAGTACCTCTGTGATGATTAATTTTATATGCCAGTTTGGTTAGGCTCTTGTAACCAGACTTTGGTCAGACCCAATCTAGATGTGCTATGAAAGTTTTGGTTTTTTTTTTAAACAAGTGATTAACATTAAAATCAAAAGACTTTGAGTAAAGCCTATTATCTGCCATCATGTAGTTTGTTGTTGTTGTTCAGTTGCTAAGTTGTGTCCAAGCCTTTGTGACCCCATGGACTGCAGCACACAGGCTCCCCTGTCCTTCACTGTCTCCAGAAGTTTGTTCAGATTCATGTCTGTTCTATTCATTCAACTGTGATTATTCATTCATCATAGTCAGTGATGCTATCTAACCGTCTCATCCTCTGCTGCCCTCTTCTCCTTTTGCTTTCAATCTTTCCCAGCATCAGGGTCTTTTTTCACATCAGGTGGCAATAGTATTGGAGTTTCAGCTTCAGCATCAGTCCTTCTGGTGAATATTCAAGGTTTATTTCTTTGAAGATTGATTGGTTTGATCTCCTTGCTGTTCAAGGGACTCTCAAGAATCTTCTCCAGCACCACTATTTGAAAGTATCCATTCTCCAGCCTTCTTAATGGTCCAATATATGGCATTTATTTGAGTGTGTGTATATAACATATAGGACTTCCCTGGTGGCTCAGATGGTAAAGAATCCACCTCCAATGTGGGAGACTTGCATTCGATCCCTGGGTTGGGAAGATCCCTTGGAGGAGGGATGGAAACCCACTCCAGTATTCTTGCCTGGAGAACCCCATGGACAGAGGAAGCTGGTGGGCTATAGTCTGTGGGGTTGCAAAGAGTCAGACATGACTGAGTGGCTAAGCACAGCACATCACACATAATGTATATGTTATAATACATATAATACATATGTGTGTGTTTATGTTCAATGATGGTAAGTGCTTTGATGGAAAATGAAACAAAACATGGGAGCTTCAGGTGTGATGATGTGGTGGGCAGAATTCTAAAGATATCCCCCACAAACGGAACTGAGGTCGCTAATCAGATAACCCTAAAATAGGGAAATTGCCCTCACTTTTGGAGTGTTCCTTATGTAATCACAGTATAATCCCCCCACTGCAAGATCCTTACTTTCATTCCACCATGTGAGGTAACAGATGCCATGTAAGGCACCATAGTCAGAGGTCTGGGGGTCAGGGTGTGGACAGCTTTGAGGGGCCATTATTCAGCCAGCCAAAATTCTGTTTTGAGGTTTCCTGCTTTTTTCAATGAAATAAAAGGGTTATCAGCTGAGAGTGGGAAGCAAGCAGAGGTTATTGAAATTTGAGAAGAGAGGGGAAAATTCAAGATGGTCATCTGGACGTGGCAGAAAGCCACCTGACCAGGGAAATGTAGGGCGATGGGTCATGACGAGGAAACCTGGAGGTCTCCGGTGGGAAGCGTAATGAGAAAGCAGGCCTCTCATTGAGCTTTTCTCCAGCTCTGCCAGCTTCTGGAGTGCAGTCAGGGGGCGGAATTTAATTGGGGTGAGATTTTCCAGTGAGCTTGTTAGCAGAAAGGGACGGGAGGGACAGTACATCATAGAATCCAAGCTGGGGGAAGAAAAAGCAAGAATGGGCTGCCAAGAGAGAGAAAGACAATTATTATTTGGAATCACTTATATGTGGAATCTTTAAAAAAAAAAAAGTTATACAAATAAGCTTACAAATATAACAGAAATAGACCCACAGACACAGAAAGCAAACGTATGGTTACCAAAGGGGAAGAGAGGGTCATACATTGGAAGTTTGAGGGACTTCCCTGGCAATCCAGTGGTTAAAAATTTGCACTTCCACAGGTTCAATTCTTGGTCAGGGAGTAAGACTCTCCATGCCATGTGGTGTGGCCAAAAATTTTTTTAATTTAAAAATACATGATACAAATTTAAAATTTTAAGATATAAAAATGAAAATAAATTTTAAAAATTGGGAGTTGAAGATTAACATATACACACTACTATATAAAAATGGATTCTATTATACAGCCCAAGGAATAACTATAAGGGAAAAATCTGAAAATGAATATACATACATATCAGTTCAGTTCAGTTCAATTCAGTCGCTCAGTCGTGTCTGACTCTTTGTGACCCCATGAATTGCACCACGCCAGGCCTCCCTGTCCATCACCAACCATATATATTATACATATGAATCACTTTGCTATACACTCAAAACTAACACAACATTTAAATCAACTATACTTCGATTCAAAAGCAACTATAAAAAATAGAATGGGCTGCTAGACAGGAAAGTGTGACCCAATCTGCAGATTACAGGCTGATGAAGAATTTGGGGTTGTCAGTAGTAGAGAATGTNTATTATATATATGAATCACTTTGCTATACACTCAAAACTAACACAACATTTAAATCAACTATACTTTGATTCAAAAGCAACTATAAAAAATAGAATGGGCTGCTAGACAGGAAAGTGTGATCCAATCTGCAGATTACAGGCTGATGAAGAATTTGGGGTTGTCAGTAGTAGAGAATGTAAGCTGGAAATGAATGGTGCAGCCACAGGTTGGAGGGATGCTTAAAACCAGAATTTTTTAAGATGGTGCAGTTATTGGAAAAGACAAGTTCCCTCTAGCCTTGACAAAAGGAGTGGGGCTGAGGTGTTAGGAGAGAGGAGGTCAACTTTAGATGGGTCATGGATAGTTTATAATAAGAATACGATGCTTAGGACTTCCCTGGTGGTCNAAAGCAACTATAAAAAATAGAATGGGCTGCTAGACAGGAAAGTGTGATCCAATCTGCAGATTACAGGCTGATGAAGAATTTGGGGTTGTCAGTAGTAGAGAATGTAAGCTGGAAATGAATGGTGCAGCCACAGGTTGGAGGGATGCTTAAAACCAGAATTTTTTAAGATGGTGCAGTTATTGGAAAAGACAAGTTCCCTCTAGCCTTGACAAAAGGAGTGGGGCTGAGGTGTTAGGAGAGAGGAGGTCAACTTTAGATGGGTCATGGATAGTTTATAATAAGAATACGATGCTTAGGACTTCCCTGGTGGTCCAGTAGTTAAGAACCTACAGTCCCACTGCAGAGGGCATGGGTTTGACCTCTGGCTGGGAAACTAAGACCCCACATGCCATGTGGTGTGGCTAGGGGAGTGGAGGGAAGAATAAAATGTTAATGGGATAATGGTGGGGAGGAAGCTACTGAGCCTGACGCTAAAATGTTTGTTACAAGAAAGGAAGAGTCCTAGAGGTGACGCTAACTCGAGTCCAGCCTCTATACTTTGATTCTGCAGAGGGCACAGGGTCCTGGGTGGGCAGCCAGAGGACCACTAGGCAGGACCAGGAAGACCGCACCCAGGGGGGTTTGTGACAATGACTTTGGGTTCCAGAGGACTCAGTGGAAGACTGCAGGGTGTTGGGAAGCTGGGTCTGATTAAGACTTGATACGCAGGGCATGGAGAGTAAGACTTGGGAGGGGGAGAAGAAAATCACTTGGCTCTGTAATCAAACCACTTGACTCAGACTTCTGACATCAGATGTGTGTTCGTTTTGTTTTTTTCCTCCACACCAACCAATTCACTAACCTGAAGTCCTACAATTCAGTTCAAATCTGGCACTAACTACCGGTGTTAGAATAGACCTCATAAGCCAAGGGCTCTGTCCCATAAGACTGTCTCTCTTCCAATGCCTATCACAAGTTCCTTCAGTATTTCTGACTGATGAGCTATAAATTGAAGGAACCCCATGACCCTTCCCTCAAGTTTAATAATTTGCAATAACAACTCATAAAACTCAAGAAACCAGTTTACTTATTATTACCATATCCCAGATAGGCAACTGACACATGGGCAAATGATCATAATTGCAGAGAACCTTCCCGAACAGTGAGGGATCTGAGCTCCACACTTAACTCCTCAATCTGGGAAGATGAGCCCCCAGTACATCTGTCTTTGAAGGCCAAATCAGGCCAGGAGCCAGCTAAAATTCACATAATAAGGCTCCTAGAAAAAGAAGAAACAGAAAGAGGCAGAGAATTTATTAGAAGAAACAGTAGCTTAAACATTTACTAATCTGAGAAAGAAGACAAACATCCAGACACAGGAAACACAGGAGTCCCAAACAAGATGAACCCACAGAAATCCAAACCAAGACACACTATAATTAAAATGACAAAAATTAAAGATAAAGAAGAATCTTAAAAACAGCAAGAGAAAAGTAACTACTTACATGCAAGGGAAGAAACCCTGCAGGCATGAAGGAAATGATATGCTATATCAAAGTGATGAAAGGAAAAAACCTAAGACCGAGAACACTCTACTGGCAAGGCTATTATTCATATCTGAAGGAAAGATAAAGAGTTTTACAGATAAACAAAATCTAGAAAAGTTCAGCACCACTAAACTGGCTTTACAAAAAATGTCAAAGGGATTTCTCTAGGTGGAAAAGAAAAGGCCACAAGTATGATATGAAAGTATGAAGGCCACAAGTAAGATATGAAAACTATGAAGAAAAAAAATCTATATATAGATTCAGTTACAAATATATATAAAATTGAATCACTCTGCTGTACACCTAAAACATTGTAAATCAACTATACTTAAAGCTTAAAGGTGTAAATGGAATAAACGTTCTGATGAAAAGACATAGAGCGGCTGAATGGATAAAAAAATTTAGATCTGATTTTGGATACACATAGCAGTAAGTGGTAACAAACTGCTGCAAACAGCAGTAAGCGGTAGCTGAAAGCAAGGTCTTAGATCTGGAGTCCTAACCACTGGATCATAGGAGCTAGCAGTTAGGGCTAAGGTCCCTAGTCTTTGCCTGCTTAGTCAAGAATTCAGGTGAGGAGGTCAAAGGCAAAGAGTAAAGTAAGAAGTTTACTGAAAAGTAAAGTACAGGCAGAAAGACTCATGGGTGAGCTCAGAGAGTCATGCCTTTGGGAATTTAAATCCTTTAACAAGGGGCAGTTTTTCCAGTCTTAGTCTGCCCTCAGGCCAAGCATCTTGCTTTGTCTCTCTCTGGTTAATTTGTCTCAGGACCCTCCCCTGGGGTGTGCACGCACATCTTAGCTAAGATAGATCTTGAAACAAAGGCTTCTAGGACCAGCAAGACTCATTATGGTCTAGAATTATCCTCTGACTTTTTTATTCCAAGGAGCCTTTATGCACATATGTAGTGTCTCCATTATCTTTTACTCAGACAGGGTTTTTGCCTCTTTGTGTCCTTGCCATGATTATTCCCTTGAGATGAGTACAAGAGACAAAGACTGACCTTGTTTATATTGTTACTTCCACTAAGGACTTCCCCTTGTGGCTCAGCTGATAAAGAATCCCCTTGTATTGCAAGAGACCCAGCCTCCATCCCTGGGTTCTGAAGATCCCCTGAAGAAGGGAAAGGTTACCCACTCCAGTATTGAGGCCTGGAGAATTCCATGAACTGTATAGTCTATGGGGGTCACAAAGAGTTGGACACGACTGAGCGACTCACTTTCACTTTTGCTAAGAGCAAACAGGAGGCTGACTGTAAATTCCTTAGCTGGAACCCACCTATCCCTTGTCTCAGGAAATGCAAAGAAGAGTCTGGCTGATTGCAAATCAGCCAACTGGGAGCCCAGTCTATCAGACCCATATATGTGCTGCCTCAAGGGGCTCATTTCAAATCTAAATACACACACAGACTGAAAATGAGAGAATGGAAAAATGCATTCCATGCAAATGGAAAGAAAGAGCTGGGGTAGCAATACTTACATCAGACAAAACAGAATTTCAAACAAACAAAAGACAAAGGAAGACATTACATAATGATCAAAGGATCAATCCAACAAAAAGATGTAACAATTTTAGATGTATATGCACCCAGTATAAAAGTGTCTAAATACATACAGCGAATATTAACAGACATAAAGGGAGATATTGACAGTAATACAATAAAAGTAGGGAACTTTAACACCCCACCTATATCAATGAACAGATCGTCCAGACAGAAAATCAATAAGGAAACAGTGGCCTTAAATGACACATTAGATCAGGTAGACGTAATAGATATAATATACAGAACATTCCATCCAAAAGCAAAAGAATACACATTTTTTTCAGGTGCACATGGAACATTCTTCAGGATAAATTACATGCTGGGCTACAAAACAATTCTCAATAAATTTAATAACACAAATCTTAAGAAAATATTAGCAAACCAAATTCAACAATACATTTAAAGAATCATAAATCACGATCAAATAGGATTTATCCTAGAGATGCAAGAATGACTCAGTATCTGCCAATCAATCAGTTGATATATCATATTAACAAATTGAACAATGAAAATCATATGATCATCTCAATAGAGGCAGAAAAAGGTTTTGACAAAATTCAACATCCATTTATGATAAAAACTCTTGACAAGTGGATGTAGAGGATAAAAACCTCAACATAAGAAGGGCTATATGTGATAAACCTGGCTTCCCAGTGGCTCAGTGTTAAAGAAACCTCCTGCAATGCAGGAGATGTGGGTTCAACTACTGGACTGGGAAGATCCCCTGGAGAAGGGCACGGCAACTCACTCTAGCATTCTTGCCTGGAAAGTCCCATGGACAGAGGAGCCTGGCAGGCTATAGTCCAGTGGGTCACAAAGAGTTGGACACGACTACATCAACTAAGCATACACAAGCATGATAAACCTACAGCCAACATCGCACTCAAATGTGAAAAGCTGAAAGCATTTCCTTTGAGATCAGGAACAAGCAAGGATACTCACTCCGGCTACTTTTGTTCAACAAAGTATTGGAAGTTGTGGGGGTTCCTGCTGGCTTAGTGGTTAAGAGTCCGCCTATCATTTCAGAGGAGACAGTTTCAATCTCTGGTCCTGGAAGATCCCCCATGCCTCGGGGAAATAAGCCCATGAGCCACACCTACTGAGCCTGTGTTCCACAAACTACGGAAGCCTGCAAACCTAGAGCCCGTGCTCACCAGCAAGAGAAGTCAATGCAGTGAGAGGCTCGCACACCACAATGAAGAATAGCCCCTGCTCAACTCAACTAGAGAAAGCCTGCACAAAAAGCAATGAAGATGCAGAGCAGCCAAAATTAATAAAATAATAAAAAAAAGAACAGCAGCAAAGTATTGGAAGTCTTACCCATAGAAATCAGACAAGAAAAATAAAGAAATTAAATTGAAAATGAAGAAGCAAAATTGTTACTGTCTGCAGATGACACGATATTATAGATAGAAAATGCTAAAGACAGCATCAAAAACTATTAGAACAAATAAATTTACTGAAGTTTCAGAATACAAATTAATATACAGAAATATTTTGCACTTCTATATACCAACAATAACAGAAAGAGAAATTAAGAAAACTGTCTCATTTACAACTGCATGAAAAAGAATAAAATACCTGGGAATGAATCTAGCCAAGGAAGTAAAGGAGTTGTTAGAACTGGACATGGAACAATGGACTGGTTCAAAATTGGGAAAGAAATACGTCAAGGCTTAATATTATCACCCTAATGTAACTTATATGCAGAGTACCTCATGAGAAATGCCAGGATAGATGAAGTACAAGCTGGAATCAAGATTGCCAGGAGAAATATCAATAAGCTCAATATANTGTTAGAACTGGACATGGAACAATGGACTGGTTCAAAATTGGGAAAGAAATACGTCAAGGCTTAATATTATCACCCTAATGTAACTTATATGCAGAGTACCTCATGAGAAATGCCAGGATAGATGAAGTACAAGCTGGAATCAAGATTGCCAGGAGAAATATCAATAAGCTCAATATATAGATGACACCACCCTTATGGCAGAAAGTGAAGAAGAACTAAAGAGCCTCTTGATGAAGGTGAAAGAGGAGAGTGAAAAAGCTGGCTTGAAACTCAGCATTCAGAAAACTAAGATCATGGCATCTGGTCCCGTCACTTCATGGCAAATAGATGGGGAAACAATGGAAACAGTGACAGACTTTATTTTCTTGGGCTCCAAAATCCCTGCTGATGGAGACCATGGCCATGAAATTAAAAGACTTGCTTCTTAGAAGAAAAGCTATGAGCAACCTAGCAGCCCGTTAAAAAGCAGAGACATTACTTTGCTGACAAAGGTCTATCTAGTCAAAGCTATGGTTTTTCCAGTGTGCGAGTTGGACCGTAAAGAAAGCTGAGTGCCAAAGAATTGATGCTTTTGAACTGTGGTGCTGGAGAGGCTCTTGAGGGTCCCTTGAACTGCCAAGAGATCAAACCAGACAATCCTAAAGGAAATCAGTCCTTACTATTCATTGGAAGGACTGATGATGAAGCTGAAGTTCCAATACTCTGACCACTTGATGCGAAGAACTGACTCCTTAGAAAAGACCCTGATGCTGGGAAAGATTGAAGGCAGGAGGAGAAGGGATAACAGAGGATGAGAGAGTTGGATGGAATCACCGACTTGATGGACAAGAGTTTGAACAAGCTCCGGGAATCAGCGATGGACAGGGAAGCCTGATGTGCTGCAGTCCATGGGGTCACAAAGAGTCGGACATGACTGAGGGACTGAACTGAACTGAAAAGACCTGCACTCAGAAAATTATCAGACACTGACGAAATAAACTGAAGACAATACAAACAAATGGAAAATTTTACCTTTCTTATTGATTGGAAGAATTAATATTGTTAAAATGACTGTACCACCTAAAGCAATCTATAAATTCAATGCAAAATTTGTATGGAAATGCAAAGACCTTGAATAGCCAAAGCAATGTTGAGAAAGAAGAAAAAAGTTGGAGATATCATCCTCCCTGATTTCAAATTATATTACAAGGTGAATATAATCAAAACCATATGTTACTGGCACTAAAACAGACACATAGGTCATTGCAACAGAATAAAGAGCTCAGAAATAGACTCATACATATGTTGGCAATTAATCTGCAACAAAAGAGGCAAGAATATATAATGGGGAAAAGACAAACTCGTAAATGATTTTGGGAAAACTGGATAGTTATATACAAAAGAATGAAACTAGACTACTTTTCTCACATCATATGTAAAAATAAACTCAAAATGGATTAAAATCTTAAATGTAAAACCTGAAAGCATACAATTCCTAGCAGAAAACAGGCAGAACACTCCTTGATATCAGTCTTAGCAAAATTTTTTGTTCTATCTCTCAGGCAGAGGGAAACGAAGCAAATATAAATAAGTAAGACTGCTGCTGCTAAGTCACTTCAGTCGTGTCCGACTCTGTGTGACCCCATAGACAGCAGCCCACCAGGCTCCCCTGTCCCTGGGATTCTTCAGGCAAGAACACTGGAGTGGGTTGCCGTTTCCTTCTCCAATGCATGAAAGTGAAAAGTGAAAGTGAAGTTGCTCAGTTGTGTCTGACTCTTAGCGACCTCATGTACTGCAGCCTACCAGACTCCTCTGTTCATGGGATTTTCCAGGCAAGAGTACTAGAGTGGGGTGCCATTGCCTTCTCTGTAAGTAAGACTACATCAAACTAAAAAACTTTCGCACAAGAAAGGAAACTATCCACAAAAGGAAAAGGCAGCCTATTGAATGGGAGGACTAATTTGCAAACAATATATCCAATAAGGGGTTAATATCCAAAATATACAAAGAACTCATTCAACTCAACATCAAAAAAACTCAAAAAATTCAGACAAAGGGCCTGAATAGATATTTTTCTAAAGAAGCCATAGAGATGTCCAGTAGACACATGAAAATATGTTCAACATGACTCATTATCAGGAAACGCAAGTAAAAACCACAATAAGGTATCACTGCACACCTGTCAGAATGACCATCATTGAAAAGAACAAATACCAAGTACTGGCAAGGCTGTGGGGAGGAGGGAACCTTTGTGCACTCCTGGTGGGAATGTAAATTGGTGCAGCCACTGTGGAAAACAGCACAGAGGTTCCTCAAGAAATTGAAAATAGAACTGCCATATGATCGAACAATTTCACTTTTTGGTATTTACCTGAGGAAAACAAAAATGGTAATTTGCACCCCAGTGTTCACTGCAGCATTATTTACAGTTGCCAAGATAGGACAGCAACCCAAGCATCCATCAAGAGATAAATGGATAATGAAGATGTGGCATATGTACCGTGGAATATTGTTGTTCAGTTGCTAAATCGTGTCCAACTGTTTGTGACCCCGTGGACTACAGGTCGCCAAGCTCCTCTGTGCAAGGAATTCCCCAGGCAAGAATACTGGAGTAGGTTGCTATTTCCTTCTCCAGGGGATCTTCCTGACCCAGGGGTCAAACCCGCATTTCCTGCTTGGCAGGCAGATTCTTCACCGCTGAGCTACAGGGGAATGAAATGGAGTATTCCAGTGGAATGTATTACTCAGCAAAAAAAAAAAAAAAAGAGAGAGAGAGAGAGACCATCTCTCCATTTACAGCAACATGGATGACTCTAGAGAGCATTATGCTTTGTGAAATGTCAGACAGAGAAAGACAAATATCATATGATCTCACTTATACATAGAATCTAAAAAGCAAAATGAAAACATACAGATACAGAGAACAAATATTTGGTTGCCAGAAGGGAGGGGACTAGTGGGGTTGCAAAATAGATGAAGAAGATTAAGAGGTACAAACCTCCAATTATATAACAAATAAGCAAGAGGTATGTAATATATACAGCTTAAAGACTGTGATCAACAATATTGTTATAACTTTACGTGGGAGAGACGGTTATTAGAATTATTGTGCTGAGCATTTTACAAGGTATGCAGGTGTCAGACCATTACAGAATACACCTGAAACTAACACAACACTGCAGTCAATCATATTTCAATTAAAAAAAAAGAAATGGAAGCTTCCCTAGTGGCTCAATTGTTAAGAATCTGCCTGCCAACGCAGGAAACGGGTTCGATCTCTGGTCCAGGAAAATTCCACATGTGGTGGAGCAGCTGAGCCCCAGTGCCACAACTAGTGAGCCTGAGCTCTAGTAGCCCTGCTCTGCAACAAGAGAAGCCATGGTAATGAGACGCCCTTGCACCACAACTAGAGAGTAACCCCACTCTGTAGCTAGAGATGCCCACGCAGCAACGAAGACCCATCATAGCCAAAATAAGTAAATAAATAAATAAACATTTAAAAAGTACAGTCAATAATATTGTAATAACTTTATAAGAGGAGAGATGGTTACTAGAATTTTTGTGCTGATCATTTTATAATGTATGAAATTGTCAGATCATTATGGAGGACACCCGAAACTAACACAATACTATATGTCAGCTGTGCTTCAGTTAAAAAAAAGAAATGGTTGAATTATAGAATATTGTATTATAAACATGTCATTAGAAAACTTTAGAGGGAAAAATGAACATTCACAATGTTGTATAACTATTGCCACTATTTCCAGAATGTTTTCATCATTCTTCCTGCCAGTCCCTGTTAAAGGACAATTTTGCAACACCTATAAATGTTTTTATTTTATTTTAAAATGCAAAATATTTTGATTCATTGTTTTAATCAATTTGGAACATGTGTTGAAATAGAAAATAAATGTTAACTGCTTCCTCTCAATCTGTATTTATATAATAATAAATCTGGATAGCACATGAAAGATGGACCCTTTGAAAGTAATGATGTTGATAAGCCAGGTTATTTGGTATTTGAAATACCTTTCAGAAAATGTTTGTTAAATTTCATGAAGAATACAAAATGGTAAAAATTTTAATGGAGCGTCACTGAATCTACAGGCCAATATTTTAAAATATTACTTTTTTTCATATCAGAAAATATGACTTTATTTTTCTACCAAGATGTGTCACTTGCGTACCTCTTATATGTTTTTTGTTTGTTTTCATTGGAGTATAGTTGGTGTACAGTGTTGTATTAGTTTCAGGTGTGTAGCAAAGTGAATCTGTTATACGTGAACATATTTCCACTCTTCTTTAGATTCTTTGCCCATATTGGTCATTATAGAGTACTGAATACAGTTCCCTGTGCTATATATTACCTATAAACATTTAAAATTCACATGCCCGGTCATCTAGCAGTTTCACCTCCGGGGCTCTATAAAACTATTCATGAGAATGAGAGAAGAAATTCATTGTTGTATTAATATTCAATTTGATAATTATTAAGTATATTAGCTGTGTGGAATGGCCTAATTTAAAAATATCATTGAAAATGATTATTGAAAACAAATTTGTTTTTACTCATTATTGTAGCAACTTAAGCAGTTACATTTGAGATTGTTTTAACACTGTTATTCTACATCTTTATTTAAAATTTTGTATCTCAGGGACTTCCCTGGTGGTCCAGTGGTTAAGACGTCACCTTCCAATGCAGCGGGTGCAGGTATGATCCCTGGTCAGGGACCTAAGATTTCGCCCTACCTCAGGGCCCAAAAGCCAAAACATGAAACCGAAGCAATATTGTAACAAATTCAATAAAAACCACATTAAAAAAAAACTTTAAAAAATATAAAAAATAAAACTTGTATATTAAAAATTATTAAACGTGATCATTGATATCTAAAAATTCTAATAGAGAATGATTTTTCCATAGTATTCTCCGTGAACATTTAAATTTACTTCAGGAATGCTTCACATTTGAGATCTATATGCCAGAAGAAGAATTCCAGTTTTAAAAACATGTTCTGCAAACAGTGTACTTGCAACACAGCAACAAGCAGAGCATGGGGTAATTTCAAGCACCAACCATGTATTTGTTACACAAGCCATGTGGACTCCCTGGTGGCTCATACGGTAAAGAACCTGCCTGCAATGTGGGAGGCCCAGGTTCAAAGATCCCCTGGATTGGGAAGATTGCCTGGAAGAGGGGATGTTGTCTGGAGAATCCCATGGACAGAGAAGCCTGGCAGGCTACAGTCCATGGGGTCGCAAAGAGTCGGACACAACTGAGTGACACAGCACACAAGCCATGCAGGATTTTGTCTTTTAAAATAAGGAAACACTATCTCACTGTCAAACGTATACTCAGAATTCACTTGCAAAGTTCAATAAATGGAATGTTTTACAGTAGAGGGACGTGCAGGCAAATGCTCCTGTATTTGTTTCAGTGAAAGAGGAAGAACTGGAAAACAGCAGTGGTTATCAGACTGCCAAGTTGCACAGGGGGTGAGCAGGCAGCCCCACTTTGGACAGTTTTGCTAGGATTGATTTCTTGGGACCTGTTAGGACCAGACCAGTCAGTGTCTATATTTGGAAACACCACGACTGCAGGATGTCTGATTATAATTACACTGAGTTATTGGCATTGGCTGCAATCAAGAATGCTAAATTGCTCAAGAGAAGTGCTATTGCATTGAGCACAGCTAAGTGTGCTGCTCACGCTTATTTAAGAAGAATGTAAGATCGTTCCTTGAGTGCTTGATTTGCAAAGGGGATGGTGCTAAATGTCACATTTATATCATCTATGCAACTGTCCCATGACGTTTAAGGCAAGAGGAAACCACTATCCTCATTAGAGGATTATGTTGACTCAGACAAAAGGGACAGCGACAGGGATCAAACCTCAAACTGGCTGAGTCCGATGCCCATGAACTGATCTCAGATGTCTGGTAGGTGTATCAGATGGGAGAGTTCACTAAAGATTCTGGCTTGCTATACGTATCTTCAATAATAGTGAAAAGAAATCTTGAAAGAGCACAATTTGGGATTTCTTAGAGATGGTTAGGCTTCCCAAGTCGCGGTAGTGGTAAAGAACCCGCCTGCCAGTACAGGAGACATAAGAGACTCAGGTTCAGTCCCTGGGTCGGGAAGATCCCCTGGAGGAGGGCATGGCAACCTACTCTAGTATTCTTGCCAGGTGAATCTCATGGACAGAGGAGCCTGGCAGGCCATAGAGTCACAAAGGGTCAGACAGGACTGAAGCGACTTAGCATGCATGCATGCATAGAGATGGTTAGATAGCATTGCTGACTCAATGGACATGAATTGGAGCGATATCTGGGAGACAGTGAAGGACAGAGAAGCCTGGTGTCCACGTGCTTGCAAACAGCTGGACACTACTTAGCAACAGAACAAGTATGTGAGCCTGTGTTCATCTAATGCCACCTCATCTCAGCTCTCTGTGTTTGACAGGTTAAGTTGTCTCTTCCACACTGGGGTAAGTTATTTCCCAGGATCCTGCCAACACCAAGAGCAGAAACTGAAATCCCATCAAAGTCTCAGATCCTCTGAAGAGAAGCAAAGTCAGAATGCAAAGGGAATGATATGCCTCTCAAATGGAAGGTAAAATCTTTTAAGTTTCTCCCCAGTTATCCCAAAGTGGAAAAGAACACTTACATGGTGCTCAGCCAATGGAAAAGAATCCACCTGCCAATGCAGGAGAAGCATTCAATCCCTGGGTCAAGAAGATCCTCTGGAGAAGGAAATGGCAACCCACCCCAGGATTCTTGCCTGGGAAATCCCATGCACCAAGGAACCTGGTATTTCTGGTATTAAGATTCTGAATTCCTCTTATCCCATAGAGCTGGGGTATGGGGTGGGGTGGGAGGTGAAAGTGGGGAGGAGGAAGGAAGCGCTTTTTCAGTTGACATCTTTCCTTTGCTGACATCCATTTCCTTCTCGAAATTCCCATGTACCAGAAGAGCTTGTTTTGCAGGACACTGTTGCTACTGGTGTCCTGACATCACCCACGAGTTTGAGCGTTTCTGGTAACCTATCTTCAGAAAGACTGAATGATGCATTGGAATGGCCTTTATATAATAGTAAGTACATAGTTAATTTGTACAACTGGAACTTGGAATCTTTTTGCAACTCTTGCCAACATCAATTTCCTTCTCCCGCTGACCTCTGTTTCTCCTGGAAAACCCCGGGGTGGCGGGCAGGATGGGTGTGAGGGTGAGAGGAAGTCCACTCCCCCTCTTCTGAGCCTTTACAGGAACCTCAGCCCTAGTGGAGCTGGAATGCTGCCCCTGCAGGGTGAAGCTGTTACCTGAAATGAGCTCTCCAAGCCTCCAGTCAAATGGGTTCTTTATCTCCCATCCTCCAGCCTTCCATACATGCCCCACCACCCCAATGCTGGCAGAGGATCCCAGAGACCCTGGTGGCAAGCAATCCCCTCTCCCTCCATGGAGCCCAGAAAGCTACCAGCATCTGCATTTGCCCAGCCCCACTGGATACCTCCACCCTCATTACCTGTGCTCCAGCCACACCCTGTCCACCCATCAGGGTGCTCCCACCTGATTCCCTCCTTAACATCTGCATGTCACCTTGCTCAAGTCTCTTCCACCAAAACCAAATACTCTGCTTTAATGAGGTTTGCCAAATTTAGCAATAAAAATACAGAATACCCATGGGCATTCCATGGTGGTCCATCTGAGCTTTCACTGCAAGGTCTCACTTTCAATCCCTGGTCAGTTCAGTTCAGTTCAGTCGCTCAGTCGTGTCCGACTCTTTGAGACCCCATGAATTACAGCACCCCAGGCCTTCCTGTCTATCACCAACTCCCAGAGTTCGCTCAAACTCACGTCCATCGAGTGGGTGATGCCATCCAGCCATCTCATCCTCTGTCGTCCTCTTCTCCTCCTGCCCCCAATCCCTCCCAGCATCACAGTCTTTTCCAATGAGTCAACTCTTCGCATGAGGTGGCCAAAGCACTGGAGTTTCAGCTTTAGCATCACTCCTTCCAAAGAACACCCAGGACTGATCTCCTTTAGAATGGACTGGTTGGATCTCCTTGCAATCCCTGGTCAGGGAACTAAAATCCCACAAGCCCCTCAGTGTGGCCAAAACAAGAAGGAGAAAAAAAGGCACCCAGATAAATCTGAATTTCAAATAAACCACAGAAAATGTTTGCTAAAAGCATGTCCCAGGTAGTGGGACCTATTATAATGAGAAATTATTCATTGCTTCTCTAAAGTTCAAATTTAACTGGGCATCCCTGTTTTATCCCAAGACCCCATGACTCCATGTGGCTCCCCAGTTCTCACCCCAACACCTTTTTTTCACTAACTTTTGACGGGTTTGAGTTCACCTGCTGTGACTCACCTTGAATTCCCAGATTCCCATAGTCTGGCTGTCCCCTGAAAGCCTCTCATTAAGGATAAAACCTTGTGGCTAAACCCAGTGCATGTTTCATTGTCAACTGTCATGGTGTCTTGGTGACCTTGGGTCACCTTGAGTCTGCCATCATCTTCTGGATGCTGGAGACCCTGCCCTGAGCCTCTGCCAGGTCGTTCTCCCTGTCCTCTATCTCCTCACCCACTTCCACCCATCCTTTGGCCCCTCCACTGAGGTACCCTAAAGGGTCCACGGCTGACCCGTCCTCCTCTTCTTCCTCCTCCAAGGTTTCTTGCTTCTGCTGATGGTACCACTGTCTTCCTAACTGCCCAAGCCAGGAATCAGGGCCTCATTCTCCACCTCCCCCAGCCAGATGAGTCTCCCTCCTAGAAGAGTTCCTGATCTCTTTAATTCATTTTCCTTACTGTAGTCCAGATCATCTTTCTAAAATGTAAAGCACATCAGGTCCCTTCCCTGGATCCCTTGTCTGTGTCCAAAGTTGAAAATCTGAGCTTCTTAACTTAGGTTCTAAGATCTGAGTATGTGGTCCTTGCTAACCTGCAGCAGAATGGTAAAGACCTAACAGAAGCAGAAGAGGTCAAGAAGAGATGGAAAGAATACAGAGAAGAACTGTACAAAAAGACCTTAAAGACCTGGATAACCACGATGGTGTGGCCGCTCACCTAGAGCCAGACACTCTGGAATGTGAAGTCAAATGGGCCTTAGGAAGCATCACTATGAACAAAGCTAGTGGAGGTGATAGAATTCCAGCTGAGCTATTCCTAAAAGATGATGCTATTAAAGTGTTGCACCCAATATGTCAGCAAATTTGGAAAACTCAGCGGTGGCCACAGACCTGGAAAAGGTCAATCTTCATCCCAATTCCCAAGAAGAGCAGTACTAAAGAATATTCAAACTACCAGACAAATGTACTCACTTCCCATGTTAGCAAGGTTATGCTCAAAATCCTTCAAGCTAGACTTCAGAAGTACTTGAATTGAGAAGTTCCAGATGTACAAGGTGGGTTTAGAAAAGGCAGAGGAATCAGAGATCAAATTGCCAACATTTGCTGGATCATAGAGAAAGCAAGGGAATTCCAGAATAGCATCTACTTCTGTTTCATTGACTATGCTAAAGCCTTTAACTGTGTGGATCATAACAAACTGTGGAAAACTTTTAAAAAGATGGGAATGTCAGACCATCTCACCTGTCTCCTGAGAAACCTGTATGTGGGTCAAGAAGAAACAGAACCAAACATGGCACAACTGACTGGTTTAGGATTGAGAAAGGAGTACGATAAGACTGTTCATTGTCATTCTGCTTATTAAACTTATATGTAGAGCACATCATGCAAAATGCTGGTCTGAATGAGTTACAAGTTGGAATCAATATTGCTGGGAGAAATATCAGCAATCTCAGATATGCAGATGATACCACTCTAATGGCAGGAAGCGAAGAGGAACAAAAGAGACTTCTGATGAGGGTGAAATAGCAGAGTAAAAAAGCTGGATTTAAACTCAATATTAAAAAAAAACAAAGATCTTGGCATCTGATCTCATCACTTCATGGCAAATAGAAGGGGAAAATGTGGAAGCAGTGACAGATTTCCTCTTCTTTGGCTCTAAAATCACTGCAGATAGTGATTGCAGCCATGAAATTAGAAGATGATTGCTTCTTGGAAGGAAGGCTATGACAAACCTAGACTGCATATTAAAAAGCATCACTTTTCCAACAAAGGCCCATATAGTCAAGGCTATGGTCTTTCCAGCAGCCGTGTACGGATGTGAGAGTTGGAGTTTAAAGAACGCAGAGCGTGAAAGAATTGATGCTTTTGAACTGTGGTGCTGGAGAAGACTCTTGAGAGTCTCTTGGACAGCAAGGAGATCAAACCAGTCAATCCTAAAGGAAATTAACCCTGAATACTTACTGGAAGGACTGATGCTGAAGCTCTAATACTTTGGCTATCTGATGTGAAGAGCTGACTTATTTGAAAAGACCCTGATGCTGGAAAGACTGAAGGCAGGAGAAGAGGGCAACAGAGGACGAGATGGTTGGATGAGATTAGTTGGATCACTAATTCAATGAACATGAACTTGGGAAAACTCTGGGAGATGGTGAGGGACGGGAAGGCCTGGTGTGGGGTCACAAAGTGTCTGACACAACTTGGTGACTGGACAACAACTTGCAGCTTCCTTCATCTCCTCTGCCCATCCCCTGACCCTGACCCTCCCTCCTGTTTGCCTGGGCACCTTGCTCCTCCTGGAAAACACACAACCTGAGTAGATATCACCTATTCCTCCCACTTGTCCCCACCCTCCCNACATGTATGCTTCCCCACCAAGCATTCAGGCTCCCTAGCACACAGCTATCTCTTGACGCACCTGGAGGCTCCAGGAAGGCTGCATTCTTGCCTCCTAGTTCCCGTTCTGTTCCTAGCATGTAATAAGTCCTGGTAACATTGTGTTAGTCAGGCCCCTGGACTCAACGCTAACAAGAGGGAGGTGGGTCTGTTGTCTTGGTGTCCTAGCATGGGGCTGATCAGAGCATCTGGAGGATGCAGGTCCAATGAAGGGGCCCTTGTATTTCACGGTCATCCCTTCCCTGGGTTTGTCAGAACCAGCCACTTCCATGAATTTGTAAAAGGCCTGTTGTTTGAAAGGTTCAGTGACTTAATTTGAAACGCAGCTATCCGAATCAATATTGATATTAAAAAAACAGCATTCATTTTTATATGTGAATAAAAAGTAAGTTGTTGGAGCCAAAGAAACCCCAGACTCAAAATCTTTCACATAGCTTGGCACTAAAGTCTGTTTCTGGTGTTTACAAAGACTAGCACATCAGGGACTTCCCTGGTGGCCCAGTGGTTAGGAATCTGCTGCCAAGATAGAGGACACAGGTTTGAGTCCTGGTCCGGGAAGATCCCACGTGCCTCAGGGCAACTAAGCCCGTGTGCCACAATTACTGACTCCGTGCCTGCTCTGGAGCCTGTGAGCTGCAACTACTGAAGCCCACGTGGCCTAGAGCCTGTGCTCAGCAAGGAGAGAAGCCACCGAAATGAGAAGCCCATGTACCACCGCGAAGAGTAGCCCCTGCTCACCATGGCTAAAGATACTGGTTTTTAATTTTAATATAAAAAAGAAGATCACAGCAATTCACTATTAGCCTTTATGATTTGACATTGCAAGGGGTATAGAACTTTTTTAAACTAGGAATTTTCTTAGATATTCCTTTATCCTGAGACAGCAAACAGTGTATGTTTGATTATAGAGTCCTTTTTATTTTATGCTTTTTATAGAGACCTTTAAAAAAAACATAGGTAATGATTGCGCTGCTGGCCCCACCACACACAGACCGCACATAGCTCACACCCTCTGTGGTCTGAGTGTACACCCACCCACAGTGGAAAGCTCTGCTCTGCAGAGGACGGAGGCACACATTAGAGCCACCCAGTGCCCCTCATATCAGAAGTTTCCATCAGACCGACACCTGCCACCAGAGGAGAAAATCAAAATTTGCTTCAGAATTCACCAAGGCTTGTTTTGAAGCTCTTGGAAGACTGTTTCCAACTTGTCCATCCCTAAATAAGTTGATTTCTTTTGACCAGAGCAACTTCTTTTCTACTTAACTAGTGGATTTTCTAAATTAATCCCCAAAGGGGATCACTGAGTTCTGTCTTGATTTTCATTCTTCGTTAACTGTCATTTAAGGGGAAAGATGACTCATACCCCCAAGTTCCTGTGTTTTTCATTTATACCATTTAGACTTTATGCCAAAATATACTATGATAAAAGTGTGGTACAGTCTGTGTAATTAATACAGCCTAGGTCAGATAAGTAGAATAAATTGTGGATTTTCTGTGTTTACAGTCTAGGACAGATGAGCTATCTTGGGTGACCCAAGCCTGTGGGGCATGAACAGTCCCTTTGTGTTTATGGATAATGGGCAACAGAGAATAAAACACAAAGGCACCAAAGTGAAGAGTGAAACCATGTTGGAATTTAGCGTTGTAGTTTGGAAGAGAGAGAGAAAATCACACCTAACCTTGTTCTGAAGCAGCACTGGTAAAACCCCTCCGCTTTGCTTTGCCTCTTATTTTATGCCACTCCGTTCGTTTATATCTTTTGTCCACACTGCCCAAGATGTGGGATCTTAGTTCCCTGACCAGGGATCAAACCCATCTTCCCTGCTGTGGAAGCATGGAGACTTAACCACTGGACTTCCAGGGTGTCCCTGCCTCTTGTTTTCAAAGGATTGTACCACCAATGACTGTTCTCTTATTCTTGCCAGAATACCAGGTTAACAGGACTCTTGCCTGAAGCATCCTCAGCAGGTTCCCAAAATTAACAGCCAGAGACTGCCTGTGAGCCATGCAGAGTTGGTCAAAGTGTCCAAATCAAATCTCAAATGTTCTCATTCTAGAAGACTAAGCATGCTCAGTTACTTTTTCATGGGTTTGATGAGATTTCCTAGAAAGTTTCAGAAAGGCCACCACAAACATTGCAGTCTTTTACTATAAACAACAAACTCTTACCAAAATAGTAAAGAAAAAGCTAATGGAAGGTACTTCCTTGACTTAAATTAAAATAGCAAATGTTTTCTGAATACATACTCTGTGCTGTGTGCTGGGTTCAGTTGTATCTGATTCTTTGCGACCCCATGAGCTGTGCCCGCCAAGCTCCTTTGTCTGTGGGACTCTCTGGGCAAGAGTACTGCAGTGGGGTGCCGTGTCCATTTCCAGGGGGTCTTCCCAGCCAGGAGCCGAACTTGCACCTCTTGCGGCTCCTGTCTTGGCAGGTGGATTCTTCACCGCAAGTGCCACTTTTACTACATCACACACCAAAGCATATTTTAAGGGGGAAGAAGGAATACTTATTATTATACCTGTTGCCGCATTAAAGTTCTCTCAGGCAGAAATTTTCTTGGAACATGACTGAAGTTTAGGTCCAAATCAACATGACAGAATCATTGGCTGAGTTATCTACACTCAAATGCTTTTTTTTCCCCGGAAAAATCACTTTATGTAATTCAACACCCTTTCCTATTACAAAATGGAAACTAGCCCTCTTTACAAACCAGGAATAGAAGGGAACTTCCTTAATCTGATCGAGCGTATTTACCAAAGAAATAATAATAATAATACCCTGAAAGTATCCTCTATAAATAAGACTTTAAAAAGACTATTACACTGTACTGGAGGTCCTGGCATGAAGCCAAGCAGGACATCAAGCAAATGAAATAAAATATAAAAGACTAGAAAAGGAAGAAACGATTATTATCACAAGTAACATGATTGTCTATATAGGAAACTTGAAAGAATCCACACACATACTCCTAAAAATAATAGGAAAGTTTAGGGAAGAGACTGAAACTAATATTAGAAACTAATATAAGAAAATCAATGACATCTCTCTACTCCAGTAACAAACAAAATCATTTAAAAAGCAACAACAATGAATCAAGAGATAAATCTAACTAAAGCTGTACAATTTATAGAGAAATTTAATGAAACTTTATTGAAGAACATCAAAGACTTGCCCTGCCAAGTATCAAGAGCTATTATTAAACTAATGTAACAAAGACAGTGTGTATTGGCGCAGGACAGACAAATTGGCCAATGGAATAGACTAGAGATCCCAGAAAACACCCATAGATAGAGGGAAATTAAGGAAATGACAGAGGTGTACTACAAATCCATAAGGGAAAAAATGGCCTATTGATTAACTGATACTGAGACTAATAGTTATCCATATAAAAAACTCAAAATTGGATCATTACTCATAGTATACATAAAACATTTTCCTGATAGATTAGAATTAAATACAAGAAACAGAACTTAAAACTTTTACAATAAAATGTGGGGAAAGATCTTTATGATATTGGGGGAGCAAAAGATTTTTTTAACCAAGACGCCAAAGAAATGTTAACTATATAGTAAAAGAATTGTAAATTTAACCATATTAAATGAAGAACTTTACCTCTTATTACCGTCAAGACAAAGAGAGACTCTACAAAAAGAGAAAAAATTGCAAATACAGCAGATATTTATAACACATATAAGTAATGGAAGATTATTATCAAGACTACGTAAAGAACTTCTATGAATCAATAATAAAACAACACATACGTTTTTTTAAATGGTTAAAAACCACGACCCAGCATTTCTCAAAACAGAAAAAAAAATGGTGTAAAAATGTGACAAGATACCCATTAGTAATGAAGGAAATGCAAAATAAAAGCATGATGAGATGCCATCCTCAACTCCCTGGGTTTGCAAAATTAAGACTCTGAAAACACCTGAGGTGGCAAGGATGAAACATAATGGGGTGCTTGGACACAGCTGACAGGGGCACAAAGTAGAGCAACCGCTGGGAAAAGCGGTTCAGCCTGGCAGAAGACTCTATTGCTCAGAAATATTTGCTGCCCCTCCCTGTGTGAAGATTATACTTTCCGCCCTATAGTCGCCCATAGTTGGCTGCATGACTTTTTCTTAAAGTTAGAATCTAGTCAACTAAATATGAGCAAACTGACCTGTGTTCCTTTACCACGAGATGGCCAGTGTTCCAAGGAGAAGGTGCTCTGGGATTTATACACCTAAATCCCAGAGTGAAATGACATGTGACAGAGTCACAGCCAGCCTGCAGTGGGCATATCATGACAGCCAGAAGTGTACCTCTTTTGTGTGGTTGTGACCCATTAAGACTTTAGAGGTGGGGTCACTTGTTATTTCTGAATAATTTAGCACATCCTTACTGATATGGGTACTAGCTCATAAAGTTGAACATTCAAATGCCTTAAGATCCAGAAATTCTTACTATAAGGAAGTTTCCCTAGAGACACTCATCAATGGGAAACACACAAAAGAACATTCACAGCAATCTTTTCCATAATTATAAAAAAAAAAAACAAACCTGGAAACAACCCAAATGTCCTGTAGTTCAGAGTGGATTTGATAAATAATAGTATATTTGCAAGACTAGACAGCAGCCAAAATGAAAGCATTCTAGCTATACAAAATAACATGAGTGAGTCTTATAAATATACTTTCCAGTGATTAAAGCACAATAAGTTTCCATACAGCACAATACCATTTTCATAAAGGTCAATAACAAACAAAAGTAAGTAAACTAATTGTGGGGTACATAATTACATGATAAATGAGTTTTTTTAAAAGCAGGAAAATGATAGACAACATTCCTGTGAGAAGTTTCTGGGTTTGGGGTGGGGAGGTGGATAGGAGTTGAAGGAGGGAAGGAGCACAAGGATGGATGCTCTGACCCTGACTTTGTCCCCATATGTCAGTTATTAAATATTCTAGGCTTTGTGAGCCATACAGTCTCTGTGACAACTACTCAACTCTGGTGTTGTAATGTAAAGGGTACCTGAGGGTGGCTTGTGTCTTCCAAAAAAACTTACTTACAGACTCCAAAATTTGAGTTTCAGCTAATTTTATGTGTCATGAGATAATATTCTTATTTTGATGTGCTTTTAACCATTTACACATGCAAAACCATATGAAGGCACACGGCATCTCAGATTTGGCCCATGGGAGTTTGGCAACTTTTGCTTGGTTGGGTGATGTGTCCATGGGTCTCCTAGTTTATGTGTATCAAATATTACGGTTAAAGTTTTTTAAGAATATAAAAAAGTAAGTTGTGACTCCGAGGAGAGGAGGACAAAGGTAGAAGATGTGAAGATGGAGAGGACCGCAGGATGCCCATGGACTCTTTTCAAAACTCTTCATCAAGGTCTGTACTTTTTTCTTTTTTTCCCTTTTTGTTTTTGACTGCATCACACAGCATGAGAGAATCTTAGCTCCCCAACCAGTGATCAAACCTGTGCCCTCTGCATTGGGAGTATGGAGTCTTGACTGCTACACCACCAGGGAAGTCCCAAGGTCTGCTTTTTTTTTTTCATTTTTTGCTCTTGACCCCAAACTTGGGCCATGATGATGACTGTCATCATTCTCTCCCCCGACAGCGGAGGAGGCCCTTGTTGAGGATGCTTGAACCAGTGGAAAATCTGGTCGGGGATATTGTCTGCATCTTATGGCTTATTGACACATGTCATATGAGCACCAGAAAAAAAAAAAATAGAACTGATTTTGATTGTCACTTTAGCTGCACCACTGGATTCCATGATTAAACTTAAAATATACTTCTCTGGGTTTCAAGAAAACTAGCCTGAACCTCTTAAGCAGTATCTACAAAATGCCCCCTTCACCACCAGTTCTGTCCCATTTTTCTGTTCTGTTAAAAGTGGTACATCTTCAAAGGCCAATTCATTGGCGTTTAGGAAAAGTTTGTTGGCGTAATCCTGGATGTGATCTGGAATGATGTTTTAGAAAGTACATATAGTGGGATCCTTCATACTTGTCCTGTGATTCTTCTCAAGAGAGTCCCAACATATCTTCACAGTTCACACTCTCCTTCCTCTTCTTCTGGAAATCGGCAGCTGCAGGCATCTTCCTCTTGGGCTGTTTGTACTGGTCTCATAAATGCTAAAAGGTAATTTAAAAGAGTTATCTTTCACTGTCTGTTTTAATCATTTAACATCCATTTTCCATAAATCCCATTTGCAGAACATCTCTAAACAGCAAACCTTCTCAGCTTCAGTTTGAACAAACTCATCAGCAAGAGAGGTAATAGCAAATATAAATTTTTTCAGGACTATTTAAGATTTTTTTCTTTTTACCTAATACTGTTTCATTGGTCCTGAACAAACTAGTTTATTCAGTGTCCACAAAAGCTAAAAACAGTCTTGAGCATGAGTCATTATAGCATAAAATTACTCATGTGCCAAACATGATTGCAGTTTCAATTCAGCAACACGTTTTAGTCTTGAGGGTTACTTAGATTACACATTAGATGGTTTCTTTTGAATGAAATGCTTATGGCTCTGAGATGTTAAATATACTCCGACTGCTTCCATCGATTAGTAAGTAAAGAACTGATTTATGCACTAGCTTCCAGATTTTCATTTACATGTTAGTGTAAAGTATTTGTACTATTGCTGAGTAACTTGCAATTCTAAGATATATACTAAAATTTATATATAGCTAACACACACACACACACATATGACTGTGGTCTCACACCCAAGTCCATCAATTAAATATATATATATACACATATAAAAATATATATATATATGTCATGTCTGACTCTTTGCAACCCCATGGATTATAGCCTGCCAGGCTCCTCTGTCCATGAGATTTCCCTGGTAAGAATACTGGAGTGGATTGTCATTTCCTTCTCTAGGAGAACTTCTCAACTCAAGGATTGAACCTGTATCTCCTGAATTGGCAGGCAGATTCTTTACCATCTGAGCCACCAGGGAAGGGAGAGGGGTTCTTCCAAATTTGAGCAACAT
>SJYA01002197.1:51578-133415 GCA_006410615.1 Neotragus moschatus | reverse complement strand
ACCCTGAGAAAGCAAAAGGCCCTACCCCAACTTTATATGCTTAACTGTAAAAAAATAACCAAAGCTCAACAAGCACACCATCTCCAAGATCTTTAAAAAATTGGCAGGATACCCAGGATTCCCAATGAGATGTCCTTTTCCTTTTGAAATAGCATCAAAGATTAATTTTTAAATGAAAATTTGATTCTGGAAAGAGAGTAATCACACTTTCTTCTGTTCTTCCTGCTAAGTATTGCTGAAAATGCTGGACCTTTTATACAACAAACATAAGAAGAACCTGAAAAGTGGCAAGAAAGTAGACCAGTTAAGGATCTTGGAACCCAAGGAACTATGGCTTTGAGTTCCCTGAGTATTCTTTCTGCTTCATATGCCCTGGACTGGGAACTGTAAAAGTGGACCAATAAAAGTGGTCCCACACCCAAGCCCACCACTAGGACCCAGTAGAGCACTTATACTTACACTCTTGCCAAGTGCTATCAAGGCTCACTGGCCCGTACTCATTAGGGTGGCATCAGAGGAGCCCTAGTGGAGAGTTAGGACTTCATCACCACTCACAGTATCAAGGCCACCCCCAATCCCATCCATTTATTATCAGTGGAAGCCATATGGGGAGCAGGAATAAAGTGCCTTAACCTAGCCAGAGTCTTATCAGTGGAGGCTTAATGGGTAGCCTGAACCCCAACACATGTCTAGCAATAACAAGGATCCCATCTTGAGGAGGTCTAGGTGATGTAGATATTAGAGTTATCTGACAAGGACATTAAAGTAGCCATCAAAAAGATGGATGCTTCAACAAGCAATTGGGAACACACTGGAAACAAATGAAAAATAAATACAAGATCTTAGAAAAGAATCAGGTGGCAATTTTAGAACTGAAAATTTACAGTTTACAAAAATTTACAGAACCAAAATTTAAAATAACAGTGAATCACCTCAGCACAAGAATGGAGAAGAAGGAAAGGAAAGAATCATTATCCCATCTGAACAGAGAGGAAAGACTGGGGAAAAAGTGAACAGAGCTTCAGGGACATGTGGGACAACAGAAAAAGAAAAAGACCAATATTGATGTCATTGGAGTCCTTGAAGAAGAGAAAGGGAGTAGTACTGAAAAAGAAATAATGGCTGAAAATTTGCCACATCTAGAAACAGGCTTAAATCTACAGATTCAGGAAGCTAAATGAATCCTGAACAGGGCTATCCAATGAAATCCACACCAAGACACATTTCAGTTTAAGTTCTAAAAACAAAAAGAAATCTTGAAAGCAGCCAGAGAGAAGTAACACATCACTTAGAGGGAAAGAGCAAATTAAATGACAGTGAATTTCTAATGAAAGCCAGAGAAAGAAAAGAGAAAACAAAAATAAAATAACATCTTAAGTCCTAACATATAAGTAATTATATCAAATGTACATTTTTAAAATATACCAATCAAAAGACAGAAATTAGTAGTGTGACCATTATACGTTATCTATAAGAAGTTTATTTCAGATATAAAAATGTAGGAAGGTTGAAAGTAAAAGGATGCAAAAAGATATATCATGTATATTATAATTTTTTAAAAAGCAAGAGTGGCTATATTACTATCAGATAAAGTAGACTTCAGAACAAAGAAAACTACCAGACACAGAGAGGGTCCTTACATTATTAAGAGTCAGTTCACCAAGAAAGCATGGCAGTACTAACTATATATACAACAAGCAACAGAGCTACAAAATAGGAGAAGCAAAACTGATAAAAGTGAAAAGAGAAATATATAAATTCACAATTATATTTGAAGAGTTAAATGGCCTTCTTCCAAGAGTTGATAGAACAACATGACAGGAAATCAGAAATGATATAGAAGAATTCAGCAACATCATCAATCAACAGGATTGAATTGATATTTACAGGACAGTCTATCCACCTTTTCAAGTGTCTAAAGGAGGACATCAAGACTGTATATTATCACTCTGCTTATTTAACTTATATGCAGAGTACATCATGAGAAATGCCAAGCTTGATGAAGCACAAGCCAGAATCAAGATTGCCAGGAGAAATATCAATAACCTCAAGTATGCAGATGACACCACCCTTAAGGCAGAAAGCAAAAAGAAACTAAAGAGCCTCTTGAAGAAGGTGAAAGAGGAGAGTGGAAAAGCTGGCTCAAAACGCAACATTCAAAAAACAAAGATCATGGCATCTGGTCCCACCACTTCATGGCAAATAGATGGGGAAACAATGGAAACAGTGACAGACTTCATTTTCTTGGGCTCCAAAATCACTGCAGATGGTGACTGCAGCCATGAAATTAAAAGATACTTGCTCTCTGGGAGAAAAGCTGACAAATCTAGATAACACATTCAAAAGCAGAGATATTACTTTGCTGACAAAAGACTGTATAGTCAAAGCTATGGTTTTTCCAATAGTCATTATGGATGTGAGAGTTGAACTATAAAGAGGGCTGAGCACTGAAGAATTGATACTTTTGAACTGTGATATTGGAGAAGACTCTTGAGAGTCCCTTGGACTGCAAGAAGATCAAACCAGTCAATCCTAAAGGAAATCAATCCAGAATGTCCATTGGAAGGACTGATGCTGAAGCTGAAACTCCAATACTTTGGCCACCTGATGCCAAGAGCAGACTCATTAGAAAAGACACTGATGCTGGGAAATATTGAAGGCAGGAGGAGAAGGGGACAACAGAGTACGAGATGGCTGGATGGCATCACCAAGTCAATGGNCAGAATGTCCATTGGAAGGACTGATGCTGAAGCTGAAACTCCAATACTTTGGCCACCTGATGCCAAGAGCAGACTCATTAGAAAAGACACTGATGCTGGGAAATATTGAAGGCAGGAGGAGAAGGGGACAACAGAGTACGAGATGGCTGGATGGCATCACCAAGTCAATGGACATGAGTTTGGGCAAGCTCCAGGAGATGGTGAAGAATGTGGAACTTGGAGTGCTGCAATCCATGAGGTCACAAAGTGTTGGACATGACTGAGTGAACAACAGAATAGAACAAAGACCAAGACAAACCATGACCTGGGACATGAGTCAAACTTCAGCAAATTTAAAAGAAAGCACACAGAGAGTGTCCTCTTACTATAACGGAATCAAAATAGACATCAACAGAAAAAAAAAATCATCAAATACTAGGAAACTAAAAACCACACTATTAAATAATCAAGAGAAATACAAAAAATACATTGAACTGAAAGAAAATGGAAAACAACATATCAACATGTGTGGACACAGCTAATTTAGTACTGAGGATACTTATAATGTGAAGTTCTTATATTAGAAAGAGAAAAACTCTCAAACCAATAACATACCTTCCACCTAAATAGAAAAAGAACAAAACAAATCCAAGGCAAGCAGAAGAAAGGAGATAATAAAGGTAAAAGCAGAAATTGGTGAAATTGAAAATAGAACAACAATAAAGAAAATCAATGAAGCAAAGAGATGATTCTTTGAAAAGATCAATAAACTTGACAAATCTCTACCAAAACTTATTCAGGAAACAGGAGAGTGGTATACATTAGCAGGATCAGTAGGTGACATCACTACCAACCTGTATACAACAAAAGCATAGTATGGGAGTAGTATAAGTAACTTAAGCACATAAACTTGACAACTTCGATGAAACGGACCAAGTCCTCAAAAAACATAAATATCATAATTCACTCAACATGAATTAAGTCACTTCAGTGGCCTATTAAGGAAATTGAATTTGTAATTAAGAAGCCTCAAAAAGAAAGCTCCATCTTCAGATAGCTTCACTAGACAAAGCTACTTAAAGAAGAACTAACACCAGTTCTACATAGCCTCTTCCAGAAAACAGAATAAGTTGAGGAAGTCAATATTACCTTGATACCAAAACCAGACAAAGACAGTACAAGAAAAGAAAACCACGGGTCAATATTCTTCGTGAATATAGTGGCAAAAATTCTTAAAATATTCATGAAGAGAATTCAGACATATATAAAAATAATTATATACTATAACTAAATGGACTTTAATCCAGGGATGTAAGGTTACTTTGAAATTCAAAAATCAATCTACAGAATTCACCATCTCAACAGGCTAAAGAAGAAAAATCACATAATTAAATCAATTGATACCAAAAAAGCACCTGACAAAATCTAGCACTAATACATGATTAAAAAAAAATCTTCAGAGCACTTTCTCAACTTAATAAAGAATATCCACTAAAATCTGTAACTCATATCATACTTTATGAAAGACTAAATACGTTTGCCCTGAGGGTTTTTATTTTTGCAGGCAAAGATATCCACTTTCACCACTATGACTCAACATAGTCCTGGACATTTTAATTAGCACAATAAGGCAAGAAAAGAAATAAAAGGCATATAGATTGGAAATGAAAAAACACAAAACTTTTTTTTTGCAGATGACACTATGATCTGCATAAAATATCCCAAGAAATCTATAAAATACCCTAGAACTAATAAGCAAGTTCAGCAAAATCACAGGACAAAACTCAAAATACAAAAAAAAACCCTTGTATTTCTATATACTAGCAATGAACATGTCAAAAACCAAAATAGAAACCTAAATGCAGATCAGGAAGCAACAGTTAGAACTGGACATGGAACAACAGATTGGTTCCAAATAGGAAAAGGAATGCATCAAGGCTNGGAGAAGAGGACGACAGAGGATGAGATGGCTGGATGGTATCACTGACTCGATGGACACGAGTTTGAGTGAACTCCGGGAGTTGATGGACAAGGAGGCCTGGCGTGCTGTGATTCATGGGGTCACAAAGAGTCAGACACGACTGAGCAACTGAACTGAACTGAACTGAAGATACAATATCATTTGCAATTCTAAAATTTAAATATTAAGGCCTAAATTTTAAAAACATGTGCAGGACTTGTATGCTGAAAACTACAAAGCACTGATGAAAGTAATCAAAGAAAATATACATAAATGGAGAGCCACACTATGTTCATGGATTGGAATAGTTAACATAGTGAGTGAGTGAGTGAAGTCGCTCAGTCGTGTCCAACTCTTCATGACCCCATGGACTGTAGCCTACCAAGCTCTTCTGTCCATGGGGNGAAAGTAATCAAAGAAAATATACATAAATGGAGAGCCACACTATGTTCATGGATTGGAATAGTTAACATAGTGAGTGAGTGAGTGAAGTCGCTCAGTCGTGTCCAACTCTTCATGACCCCATGGACTGTAGCCTACCAAGCTCTTCTGTCCATGGGGTTTTCCAGGCAATAGTACTGGAGTGGATTGCCATTTCCTTCTCCAGGGAATCTTCCTGACCCAGGGATCAAACCCGGATCTCCGGCATTGTAGACAGATGCTTTACCGTCTGAGCCACCAGGAAAGTTAACATGGGAAAGATCTCAATTCTTCCTGAACTGATGTAGAGATTTAACACAATTGCTATCAGAATCCCAGCTGAATTTTTGTAGATAGAGATAAGATTATCCTAAAATTATCTTCATGAGCTAGAATAGTCAAAACAATCTTGAAAGAGAAGAATAATGTGAGAGGACTTATTCTACCCTGTCCCTAATTTCAAGACTTTTTTTTACAGCTACAGTATCCAAGACTGTGTGGTATTGCCAGAAGGAAAAAGACACAGATCAATGGAAGAGAAGAGAGAAACCAGAAATAGTCCTCACACAAGTAGAGCCAAATGAGTTTTTACAAAAATGCAATATTAATTCAATGGAAGCAGAATAATCTTTCCAATAAATGATGCTGATGCTATTGGCCACCCATAGGCAAAAATGATAATAATTTTAAAATACTGACCTGAAACTCTCACACCTTATATAGAACTTAGGTAAAAATGAAACGTATATTTAAACGTGAAACATTTAGCATATGACACAGGAGAAAGTCTAAATCTTTGAGATCTAGGACTTAATAAAGAGTTCTTAGATATAATCCCATAAATTTTAAAAATTGGCCAGTTGGACTTCATCAAAATTAAAAACTTTTTCTCTGCAGAAGATCCTGTGAAGAGGATGAAAAGGCAAGTGACAGACTGGAGAAAATATTTACAAACCTCATATCTGATAAAAGACTCATATCTTGGAACTTTAAAAAATAACTCAAATATTTTGGACTTTGAGGGAGAGGGAGAGGGTGGGAAGATTTGGGAGAATGGCACTGAAACAGGTATACTATCATGTAAGAAAAAAAAAAAAAGAAAATGGTTAAAAGACATGAAGGAACATTTCACTGAAGAAGATTGACAGACGGGAACTAAGTACATGAAAAATGTTCAGCCTTTAGGGAAAGGCAAATGAAGCCCACATTAAGATGTTAGTGCCTATCTATTCAAACAACTGAAAGTAAAAATTGCAACAATACAAAACGCTGACAAAGATGAGGAAAAACTGGATCTCTCATACCTTGCTGGTGGAAGGTTAAATGGTACAACTCCTGTGGAAAAGTATTCAGCAGTTTCTTTAAAAAATGAACACATACTTATCATATGAGCCAGTAACTGCACTCCTGGGCATTTGTCTTCAAGATATGTAAGCTTATGTCCACACACATTCTGTACATGAGTATTCATAACAGTGCTAATGTAACAGTCATGGAGTAGTTCTGCATTTTGATTGTGCTGCTGGTCTCACCCATCTACACATGTGATAAAATGACATGCCCTAAACACAGGTGGCTCGTGGTAAAGAATTCCCCTGCCAATGCAGGAGATGCAGGAGATGTGGGTTCGATCCCTGGGTCAGGAAGATCCCCCGGAGGAATAAATGGCAACCCACTTCAGTATTCTTGCTGAGAGAATCCCACGGACAGAAGAGCCCGGTGGGCTACAGTCCCTGGGGGTCACAAAGAGACAGCCGAGCAACTGAGCATACACATGCACACAAATTAAACACACAAGTGTGCCAATGTCAACTGCCTGGTTTTGATATTATGTGCTGTGCTTAGTCACTCAGTCATGTCCGACTCTGTGACACTATGGACTCTAACCAGCCAGGCTCCTCTGTCCATGGGAATTCTCCAGGTAAGAATACTGGAGTGGATTGCCATGTCCTCTTTCAGGGGATCTTCCCAACCAAGGGATTGAACTCAGGTCTCCCGCATTGCAGGCAGATTCTTTACCATCTGAGCCAGCAAGGAAGTCCAAGAATACTGGAGTGGGTATCCTGTCCCTTCTCTAGGGGATCTCTAGGGTCTCCTGCATTGCAGGAGGATTCTCTACCAGCTGAGCTACCAGATAGGTAAATGTGATGTAACCCCATGAATGGCACATATGACTTTTCTGTGCTGTCTTTACAACTTCCTGTGAATCTCTATTTCAAAATAGAAAGTTTTAAAAAAATAACCTAAAATTTTTTTAAATAGATGACAGTTCCATTGAAACTCCCTAATTACTCATAAATACTTTTGAAAACCATTTTATAAAGACCTTTATTGCAGTTTGGGGTAAAGCTGGGACAGATAGTTGTTTAAATCAGAAGTTTCGGTGAAAATTTAGAGGTTTAAATCAGAGGTTAAGACCTCAAAAGAGAATCAAAGAACAAACCACAGGGTCGGAAAATATATTTGCAGCCCATGAACAGTAGACTAAAAAATTTCTATAGATTAGTAAGAAAAGGACAAACAATCCAATGGGAAAAGGCTCAAAAGGCCAGGTGATTTGCAGGAGAGGAAATTCTAGTGACCAAACATAACGTGAAAAGATGTTCAGTCTCACCAGTAATCAGGGAAATGCAAATTAAAACCACGAGATACTACTACACACCCACCAGACAGATAAAAATTAAGAAGTCTGATAATGCTAAGTGTTAGCAGGGACTGGAACAAAAAGAATTCTCATATGCTGTTAATTGGACTCCTATCACTCTCAAAAAGTTTTATAAATCTAGTATTATGGACCAAGTAGATAGGAGTCTGAACAAGTTAGTGATAGACAGGGAAGCCTGGTGTGCTGCAGTCCATGGGGTCGCAAAGAATTGTACATGACTGAGCAACTGAACTGAAGGACCAAGATACATATTCTAGCACCTTAATTCCTAGGTTTAAAAAAAGGAAGGAAAGAAACGTGCTTACGTACACTGAGATACATATGTAAATATTATTCTCTGTAAGAGCCCCGAATTGGAAACAACCCAATTGTCCAGGAATATTAGAATGGATAAACAAACTGTGATACAGTCCTTCAATAGAAGAACATTTAACAATGGAAATCAACTCAAGATAAATGCCACACATGGATGAATCATAAAGATACATTGAGTGAAAGGGGGAAGGAAAATATAGAACAGATATAGTGTGATTCCGCTGGTCTGAAGTTCACAGGCAGCCAAATCAAACCATGTTCTTGGGTAGCAAAACTATAAATAAGAGCAAGGAAGTGAACACCGTAAGAATCTAGATGTGGTTAGCACTAGCAGAGGGAGGGGTTTTAGTCTGGAAGACACACAAGAAGGGCTTCCGGGGAGCAGAGTGTGTTCTATTTCTTGACTTGGGTAGGGTTACACAGGTGTTCATTTTCGTTTGTTAAACAGAGGAGCCTGGCAGGTTGCAGCCCGTAGGATTGCACAAAGTCTGACACAGCTGAAGCAACTTAGCTCGAATACATGCAAACTTTACATGCATGCATTTTTTTTCTGTGTATTTCAAAATGTTGAAAATATTTTATATTGTTTCCAAAAAGAAACTTTATACAAATTAGTGTATTGCATCTTTAGATAAGACTTTACTAGTACTTGCCCTCCTATATTTAAAAAAACTTCTATACATATTTTTGACATTTTCTTGAAACAATGTAGGACTTTTATGTCATTATTACTGATATTTTGTCTCCAGGGTCTTTGCCTTTTTTAGGAAAAAATTTATTCTTAATTGGAGGATAATTGTTTTATTTGAGTCTGTTCTAGTTAAGTGGATGAACCTAGAGCCTGTTATACAGAGTGAAGTAAGTCAAAAAGAGGAAAACAAATACTATATACTAACACATATATACATTGCATACGTGAGTGCTTAGCTGCTCAGTCAGTCCAACTCTTTGCGACCCTGGACTGTACCTGCCAGGCTCCTCTCTCCATGCAGTTTTCTGGGCAAGAATACTGAAGTGGGTTGTCATTTCCTACTCCAAACATATACATTATCCTATGTAAAACAGATAGCTAGTGGAAAGTTGCTTGTAACACAAGGAACCTGAGAGGGGAAGGACGGAGGGGGAAGTGGGAGGGAGGCTCGAGAGGGAGGAGACATGTTATACCTATGGCTGATTCATGTTTTTGTACAGCAGAAACTGACACAAGAGTAGAAAGCAATTTTCCTCCTATATTTTTAGCAACTTACAAGGAGACACTCTCTAACCATACTATGATGGTCTGGGCTACATTACAGAGCTCTCGGAGCGACCCTCTTGTATATGAATTCCTCTTAGTAAGTCTTTCCTGTTATCTAAGGTTCTGTCCTCCACAGAGTCAAAAATGCAGATTGCCTCCATCTATAAGCCTTTTGGAATAAATCTTAATAGCTTTCGTTTAGTGAATATTGACTCTGCGCTAGACACTTGCTGAGTTCCTTATAGAAATAGTATCTTGTGTAGTGAGTGGAATCCATCATTGAAATTTCTCATTTAATCCAGATCAGTGTCCTAATGCCTCATCCCATTAAAACCACTTCAAAGTCCCTTTTAGTTCTCTAGGTCTTCTTCTAGCTGTGAGTGTAGCTCAGGTCAAGGTCATTTATCAGCCATAGAAGTCGTGCTAGATGGGGCAATGTTATTTTTGATTCCTCTTTTCAGTGTCCTGTATTCACAATTGAGTGGAAACATACATACACAGAGTTGTCCAAGGCTGCAGCATACTTAAAGTGGTAATTTTTCCAGAACCTTTGGGCTAAGTTCTGCCATCACTGAGCCTTCTCCACCTCAGCCATGGACCTTTGAGGCTGAGTCACTCTTTGTTGAGGGGCTGTCTTGTGCATATAGGATTTTAGCAGCATTGCTGACCTCCATTCACTAGATACCAGAGCACAGCACCCCTTTCACCACCTCTTAGACTTCGACCATCAAACCTGTCTCCTGACACTGCTGAGTGTCCCCTGGGACCAAATTATCCCGCTTGATAACCACTGTGCTATACTAACCTAACTTCTGTAATTAAAAATAATAATAATTATCATCTTTTTATTTCTACTACAAAATGTCCAGCCTCAGAAAGCTCATATCTCACACTTTTATATTCATCTTACGTTGTTTGAATATATACAGGAGCTTCTTTCTGCCCTGTTTAACCACAGAGAAACGGAGAACCACGAAGGATGCCAGGCACAGCATGGCAGCTGATGTCAGGGCAAGGAAGAAGATGATGATCTGGGAGGTGAGACCTGTAGAAAAAGACCAAAAGGAGAAATATCATCTGACATCCCTCATATGTGGAATCTAAAAGAGACGATACAAATGAACTTACAAAACAGAAAGAGGCTCACAGACTTAGATAACGAACTTATAGTTGCTGGGAGAAGGATGGGGGAAGGCATAGTTAGGGAATTTGGGAAGGTTATGTATGTACTTCTATATGTCCTGCTACATAGCACATGGAAATCTACTCAATGTTATGTGGCAGCCTGGATGGGAGGGGGTGGTGTGGAGGAGAATGGATACACGTACAGCTAAGTCCCTTAGTTGTTCACCTGAAACTACCACAACATTGTTAATTGGCTATTAACAAAATAGCCAATACAAAATAAAACGTTTAAAGTTTGAAAAACAAAAAAAAAAGCAAAAGGAAAACTGAGGCAAAAATATAATTTTCCAAATATGCTGATGTAAACTTGCATTTGTAAACTCTTCACCATGAGAACAGGTGCTTCGGGCATCTCCCCCCAGCTCTTTTAGTAAATTTGCCTGCTTGCTTGTTTAGAAAACAACACACACACACACACACAAAAACCCCTTAATAACGTTGTTCCTTTGTTGTTGATTTTTAGTGACTAAGTCACTTTTTCGACCACATGGACTGTAGTCCACCAGGCTCCAATGCCCATGGAATTCTCCAGGCAAGAATACTAGAGTGGGTTGCCATTTCCTTCTCCAGGGGATCTTCACGACCCAGGGATTGAACCCACGTTTCCTGAACTGGCAGGTGGATTCTTTACCACTGAGCCACCAGGGAAGCCCAATAATTTTCCTAGAGACCCACAAAATTAAATGGTTTGGCCTTCTAGGATATAGGAAACGTGGGACTCTATCACCATTGTTATTTGGCAAGATCAAAGGGGTTAGTGTCTATTTGGATCCAGTCTCACCTTGCTCTGCTCATTAATATGTCAACCAGACTGAATAATAAACACTGATGAAAGAGATGGGCCCCTTGAAGCCAGAGTAAGAGAAAGAAGGCGTGTCAGAGGTGCCTGCTATAGATTGACATGCAAGACATCAGGACATTGGGGTGATTTAGATGCCAACCAGAATGGCCATGATACATTCACTTATTTAACAGCAACAAACCAGCTACCTGGCTCTCTCCCAGAGGCAGGCACGATGGTGGAGGATGCACCTGGAGAGAAGTCAGGTGATGGTGGTCCACACACTACATCACTTTCCTTCGTCCCATTTATAAGGACAGCCTTTCCATTCAAAGAACAGCTTAGAGGGTCCAATGAAAAGAGTTCAAATAATTAATTCAGGTACAGATCATTCTAATTTTAAAAGACTGACATTTCTACTCGATTAAGGAGTTCTAGTGACAAGGGTGTGTGGATCTGGGTTTATAGACAAAGCAGGGATATTTTGAAAAACTTCACTGAACATCGGGCTTCCTCCAGCGTTCACTTGGCTTTCGCGGCTCTCCACAGTCCATCTCACTCTACTTGCCCAACTGGCTTCTTCTTCCTTCCCTGTCTGGAGAACCCTGGCCCATGATAGCCTATGTCAGGGTGTTGCCTGGTTAGTCTGTCACCTCCACCTTCTTAAGTGTATTTGAGCATCTCCGGTACACAGAAAGGACAGACAACTTAGCATAGGGTTGTAGTGGTGTGTGTGACAGTTGCTCAGTCGTGTCCGACTCTTTGCAACCCTGTAGCCAGCCAGGCTCTTCTGTCCGTGGTATTTCCCAGGCAAGAATACTGGAGTCGGTAGCCATTCCCTTCTTGAAGGGATCTTCCCAGTCCAGGGATCAAACCCTGGGTCTCCTTCATAGGGTTAGGATTTCCTAACCCCGTGATGTGTTGGCATACGACAGATCAGAGTTTGAGTCCTGACTTGGTCTTTTTGCAGAATGACCTTGGGCAAGTTAGGACATTTCTCTACAGCTCATCTGAAAAATAAGATATCCATGTCCCAGGGCTGTTGTGAAGAGTAAATGACCTTATGTGCCTGGCTCACTCCCTATTAATTGTAGCCGTAATCATTGTTGGGACTTCCCTGGTGGCTCAGATGGTAAAGAATCTGCCTGCAATGCAGGAGACCTGGGTCCGAGATCTAGGTTGGGAAGATCTCCTGGAGGAGGGCATGGCAACCCGCTCCAGTATTCTTGCCTGGAGAATCCCCATGAATAGATGAGCCTTGTGGGCTATAGCCTATGGGATCACAAAGAGTCGGACACGACTGAGCAACTAAGCACATGACTGTGGTCATCATCAACATCATCATCATTGTCCTATGTCTCTCCCCTGTCCTTTACCTAGCATGAACCCACCCATTCCCCAAAGCCAGTTCAATCCCACTTTCCACACAGATGCACTTCACTGCTCAGAACTATTTGTGTCAAAAGACAAAAAGCAAAAATAAAAAAACAAAACTTTCTAATGTGCTGTGAATCAATATTTTTATAAAACACAATAAGAATGTAAATGTAAAATAATAATAAAAGTGATCTTGTAAGAAAATAAAATGTAAAAAGAACAAAGGCATACAAAATACACTGTTGGCTGTTTGACTGCCTGGGATGGTCTCATTTGCCCAAGTCTATGTGAATGATTCTGAGGAAAGGAAACATACTTTACCCTCTTCTATATCATTATCAGTGCTGGCACGAGCACTTGAAGATGGACTGATCAATAAGGAAAGATTAGAGGCAGCAAAGAGATTGGAGGGAGACAGAAGAACCCTTGGGGCAGACAGTAACTAAGTTCCACTGGCAAATCTGACTTAGCTGTTCTGGGCACTACTCCTGGAGAAAATGCCCATTTTGGCAAACCAGTCACAATGACCTCACACCATTCCCATGCTGCCTATTTTCACATTTACTCTATGTTACACTTGACAGGTTTAAAAAAGCATCAGTGAGTGGGAGGGAAGTTCAAGAGGGAGGGAACATATGCATACCTATGGCTGATTCATGTTGATACATGGCAGAAAACAACAAATGTTGTAAAGCAATTATCCTCCAATTAAAATAATTAATTAACTAAAAATTTTAAAAGCTTCAGTTGGAAAAGTTAACCCAGACACTTTACTTTTAAGCAAAAAGAAATGATACATACTCTGTCCAAGGTCGACAGATGCCATGTTCCCGATCATTAAATGTCCCAAAAGAGCAGTCTTTACAACCTTTTATAAAAATTAAAGGAAAGCAAAAGGAAGCATTTTTATCATTTTAAACTTTCCCTGAGACGAACATGATCTCATAACAATAAAGTCATTAATTTAATATGATCTGTGCTGATTATCCAATAATTCTTCCTGAATTTCATTAGTGATAAACAATTCTTCTTGAACAGTATATGACAAATATAATCCTGTAATAAAGTTATTAGCTTAATACAATCTACACAGATTGTTCAACAGTTTTTCTTGGAATGAAACCCTAATATGACTAAAGGTTTTATTCTAATGATATGTATAGTATTGTATACGCATGAAAAAGCATGGTTCTGATGAAAAATGTTGTCATCTCAAATTAGTTTCATTGACTGAAAAGTAATTTTGCAAATATCAGATATGTGACTCCATGGTTCATTATTTATTACTTAAAGGTTCTACAAATCTGTTTTATAATCAAAGAACCATGAACTAAGCAAATGATGTAAGTCTAGATAACAAATTTGCACCCTACAAGAGGAAACTTACCCTCATTTGTTAATTCTTGACCTTGTTTACAGTCCTTTGCACACATGGAACATCCTGCCCCTTGGCAGTGGAATCCCGAAATGCATTCACACTCTGCATTGCTGGTGGGGGAACACACCTTCTTGATCCTGAAAATACCTACAAAGTCCATCAGGGTTACACTGACCCTTGACCTCCAAAAGCAGGAAGCAAATTCATCTTCTGCAATAAAAACTATGCTCGTTCTAATTATAACGTTCCTTAATGACCTCAGGGGCTTTCCTGGTGGCTCAGCGGTAAAGAATAGTCCTGCAATGCAGGAGACTTGGGTTCAGTTCCTGGGTTGGGAAGATCCCTTGGAAAAGGAAATGGTAATCCACTCCAGTATTCTAGTCTGGGAAATCTCATGGACAGAGGAGCCTGGTGGGCTAGAGTCTATGGGTCATATAAGAGTTGGTCTCAACTTAGCAACTGAACAAACAACGACCTCAGAGTACAAAGCTTATTTTTAAATAACTAAAGAAGACATTTTACATTCTGCTATTAAAAGAATTCTCTCTTGTCCAATAAATGTTCCTTCTAATGTTTAAAAAGCTCAATCCACCAGTGTTGGCTCTCACAGTAAATTATTTTACTGGACCCTGCCTATTGGCAGAGGAATCAGTCAACCTGCCACTTCAGACTTTCAAGCAAGATCAGTACAGTTCAATTCAGTTCAGTTGCTCAGTCACGTCCGACTCTTTGCGATCCCATGAATCACAGCATGCCAGGCCTCCCTGTCCATCAGTACACTAGGGAATAAAAACTTGTCTTCCCAACATGTATCGGCATAAAGACTGCATTTTTAAAATCATACCTTCACACTTTCTGCATATGTCACAGGACTTCTGTCCACTTGTGCTGGAGAAACTATTTAAAGGACAAGAAATGCAAGGCTCCAGACTGCTTTCCCCACAGAAAGTACCTAAAAAGGGAAGATAAGAGCTGTTCATGTTTTTCAGTGGACAGTCATCACCTGAAGTATTATGAGGTTCACAAGAAAACCAGAATATGAAATAAAGATTCGATTTCTAGGTAACATAGCAACACACTTTATTTGTTGATCGACTGTTTAAAATTATCCATTTGGGGCTTCCCTGGTGGCTCAATGATGAAGAATCCACCTTCCAGTGCAGGAGATATGGGTATGATCCCTGATCTGGGAAGATCCCACATGCCTGGGAGCAACTAAGCCTGCGCATCGCAACTATTGAGCCTGTGCTCTAGAGCCCACGAGCCACAACTACTGAAGCCCAAGCACACTAGAGCTCATGCTTTGCAAAAAGAGAAGCCATCACAATGAGAAGAAGACTGCATACCACAACTAGAGAGTAGACCCTGCTTGTCACAACTAGAGAAGAGCCCACACAGCAATGAAGACACAGTACAGCCAAAAAAAAACAAAAAAAATCCATTTGCAAGGTTGCCCTAAGTGTAATCATAGAATTAAAAATAGCAAAGTATAGATATAGCAACAAACAAGTCAACAGAAAAACATAGTTTTTTTAATCTATTGAATAAAACAGAGTTTCTCTTGATTGATCTGGGAGACCAGTATGACTGGATTAAGGAGGCGATCAATGTCCTTTATTGGCACACTAACATTTAAATGTGTCTGCCTTTTCCCGCTCTGTTAAGCCACCTGTTTATTCCTTGTTGCACCCCCGGTCTGAATACTTGTCCTCATACACCAAGCTATTTGTTGGCATCTTTTCCAGTTCTATGCACTGATCTAAGCCCATCATACAGTCCTTCCAGCAATCAATCCTATGATAGGTCCTCATATCACCCCTACATGACAAAGCTGAGACACAAGAGATTAAATGACAAGGCTATGTTCACATAGCTAAGATGTAGCATCCAATAAATATTGTAAATGAATGAATAAAAGATATTAATGGAGGGGAGGGATAAATTAGGAGTATGGGATTAATAGATACACTGCAATATATATATATATATATATATATATATATACCCTGGAGGAGGGCATGTCAACCTACTCCAGTATTCTTGCCTAGAGAAACCCATGGACAGAGGAGCCTGGTGGGCTACAGTCCATGGGATCACAAAGAGTTGGACACGACCGAAGCAACTTAGCATGCACAAGCACAGACATATATGTGTGTGTGTGTGTGTGTGTGTGTGAATCATGGAAGATCCCCTGAAGAAGGGAATAGCTACCCACTCCTTATTCTTGCCTAGAGAATTTCATGGACAGGGGAGCCTGACAGACTACAGTCTATGAGGTAAAATCAGACATGACTGAGCAGCTAACACACTGAAACTAACGCAATGTTATAAATCAACTATAGTTTAAATTTTTTAAAAAGGATCATTAAAACAGAGCTAATTAGCTCTGACTAGCAGACCAACTGAACCATGTTTTCAACAGATCAAGCACACGTGATACGTTGATTCTTACCTGCTGAACAGTTACAGAAATCCTGCAATGATCGTGTCCTCTCAAGATTCATGACCAATAGCACAGTAGCCACTATGTTGTAATAGCCATTTCCCATGATGAAATCTTGCATAGATTTATTAGACAAGCAGAGTCCAACAGAATTTTAATCAAAGTAGCTGGTTTCACAAATACCCACTCTGCAGAAGGGAAAAAGTTTCAAGGATGAGGTGGCTTCTCCTTCCATAATTATCCACAGTTCACCTATTTATTACCTGTGCATTTCTACAAGATCACAACTCAGGGGTTTTCAAGAGCAATTAATGATGGAATACCACAGAAAAGTAGTAAATTCATAGAAACTTCTATGATAAGACCTGCATGATGAAACACACAGCCTTGTGCAGATTTGCCAAAGTCTATGAGTGCACTTTCCAACATGCTTTGCCAAAATGCAGAAATAACAATAGCAAGAACTTCTGGGGACTTTCATAGATATTCAGCATTAGCATCTAGATTTCAACAATGGCAGTGGCGTACTGTCACTGAAATAACAGTCCTCAAAAAGAGAATCCGAGAGATCAGCTCCATGAGAAGACACCTCATTATTAAAATTCCTCCTTTGTCCAAACAGTATGTGGAATTACAACACCTAATTGCTAAAATGTTGAAAGATCACCCTGTTGAACTCACTATCACACTGTCTTAATAGTTAGGTATTTGTTCATTTTGAGATTTGAAGTCATAAAACTAGAGTCCAATAATCTCTAGAGGCCAGGTTCCTGGTCTTTATTTAATGGGCTGTGGAGTGAAAGTCATTAGAAATTAGAAGGGAAGAAAATCTAGAAATGTACAAAGGGAGCAAAGCTCCCATTCTCATCCCTACTCAGTTCTTCCTCTCCTCCCCCCACCATCTGCCCCAAATGGACAAACCTGGAGATTGCAGGGCTGCTGAAGAACTTTGCTTCTTGATCTTCAGAGCAGTGAGATTCTGTAGCTGAGAAGAGTTACAGGTCAAAGACTCTCAGAGGGGAGTTTGGTGACTCAGCGGGGGCGGGGCCTCGTGGGAAATCCCCAGAGACAGCTCTGTGAGGTATAATAGCTCACTTGGTATTTGCTGACCTTAAATATAAAGTCCCTTAGAGCGTCTGTCCCCACTTGATAACGCAATTCAAACTAAAAGCAGCCCCCTAAGCTTTGCGCAGTGGCAGTATCGTAGCCAATGAGGTTTATCCAAGGCGCGATTATTGCTAATTGAAAATAAATAAATAAATAAAAGCATCCCCCTACTGTTAGGGTATTTTTGTTTGTTTGTTTCAGATGACTTTGGCAAAAGGATTTTGTCACTTGAAAGTAGTTCTCATGCCAAAGCTTTTAAGGCATCCTCAATGTATTTGAAGCCCTCAACGGGCTTCCCTTGTAGCTCAGTTGGTAAAGAAAGTGCCAATGTAGGAGACCCAGGTTCGATTCCTGGTTTGGGAAGATACCCTGGAGAAGGAAATGGCAACCCACTCCAGTATTCTTGCCTGGAGAATCCCATGGACAGAGGAGACTGGCCGGCTATAGTCCATGGGGTTGCAAGAGTCGGACATGACTTAAGTAAACCACCAACAACATATTTGAGATTTGAAGAAACCCACTTTTAAAGAAAGATCAGCACTCCTGTCAATTACTACCCCTTAAGCCTATAATAACAGGGTTAATTACCCATAATTTATTTACTGCAGCTGATGATCCAGGCATCAGAGAAGTAACTAAGCTGCAAATGATCCCCAAGAGTTGATATGGTGAGGAGGAGGAGGAAGAGGGCATTATGCAAATAAGAACGTTGGAGCTATGAGTCTGGCCAAATTATCAGCAAGTCGAACCGAGGACAATTTGACTCCTTTTGACTGTGCTTGCTGCTTGGGTGAGATGGAAGACGGAGGAAGAAATGGAGGGAAACTGGAGACAAAGGAAACCGAATTTATGTGGCCGGTGGCTTCATTGGGTGAAGCTGTGATCTATGAGGGTTTTTGTTATTGTTGTTTGGTCGATAAGTCATACCTGACTCTTTGTGACGCCGTGGACTGTAGCCTGCCAGGCTCCTTTGTCCATGGGGTTTTCCAGGCAAGAATACTGGAGTGGGTTACCATTCTCTTCTCCAGGGGATCTTCATGACCCAGGGATCAAACCCACTTCTCCCGCCCTTATAGGCAGATTCTTTACCACTGAGTCACCTGGGAAGCCCATGAAGGATTTTAGAAAATCATTATTTCAAATTAAAAAAAAAAAAAAGAATAAGAGGATCAGGAGAGGAGGAAGAGCAGGAAGAGGAAGAGAATGCTTTCAAAATGCTAAAACACTGAGCCTAGCTAGGGGCCCTAAGGAAGACAAGTAAGGGAACTAGGAGGAAGAGTGATTTCCAGTAAGACAGATGTTTTTCTATCAGATCCAAACAGTTTCCATCCCTGGGTCAGGAAGATCCCCTGGAGGAGGAAACGGCAACCCACTCCAGTATTTTTGCCTGGAGAATTCCACGAACAGAGGAGCCTGTTGCACTGTGAGATCCATAAGGTACATGCCTGACTGAGTCATACCTGACTGAAGTGACCTAGCATGCAGGCATGTGTGCTTAATACATGCCCTCTTTCAGGGGATCTTACAAACCCAGGGATCAAATCCTGGTCTCCCAGGTCTCCCGCATTGCAAGTGGATTCTTTACCATCTGAGCCACCAGGGAAGCCTCTTACATATCTCTACAACTCCTATTATGCCATCAACCTCCTTAGAAATGCTCATGGCTTCCTGTTGTGTACAAAAGAAAACCTGGACTCTGTAGTCCACTATTCAAGGACTTTCCAGATCTGATCTGAAGTTGTTAAAAAAATATATATATATATGTATATATATATACAGTCACTCTTTGAAACTGTACATAAATTATACCTGCTTAAATGTGTACATTTCCGTGGAGTTGAGAATATTCACTCTATCGTGCAGCCCTCACCAGTATATCATTTCAGAACACTCTTGTTAGTCCAAAAGGCAGCTCTGTATACCCATTGCCATCACTCCTCAATCCTCCTTCCCCCAGCCCTTGGTAGCCACTAATCTACTTTCTGTTTCAATGAATTTGCCAGTTCTGAACATTTCATATATTTATACATAAAATCATACGCTAGCTGGTCTTTGGTATTGGACTGCTTTCACTTAGTTTAGTATTTTCAAGGTTCTTCCGTGATGCAGCATGTATCAGTATTCTCTTCCTTTTTCAGGGCTTAATACTATTCCGTTCTGTAGGTTTACCACATTTGGTTGATCCATTCATCAGCTGATGGACATCTGAGTCATTTCCACTTTTTGACTGTTATGAATAACACTACTATGAAGATCATTGTACAAAGTTTTGTATGAACATGTTTCTTGAGTGTGGAATTGCTCCATTGCGTGGTCATCCTATTTCACTTTTTGAGGGATTACCAGGCTGTTTCCCACAGCAGCTGCAGCATTTTACATTCCCACCAGCAATGAATAAGGGTTTCAAATTCTCAACATCCTTGCTACCACTTCTTGGTGTTCTGTGGGTTTTTCTCTTTCAATAACAACAAAATTTTTTATTGTAGCCATCCAAGTAGGTGTCAAATATCTCATTGTGGTTTTGGTTGGTTACTCATGCCCCAGTCTTATCAACCTCACCCACACCCCATGAAAGGGGAATAGTAGAGTACAGCACGTGGTTAAGAGTCCAGGCTTTCTTGTCATGGTGATCTGGATCAAATCTAGGTTTTGCTGTCTTGATGGTAATGCAAATTTGGGCAAGTTTCTTGGGTTCACTCAGTTGTGTTTGACTCTGCAATCCCATGGACTATAGCCCGAAAGGTTCCTTTGTCCATGGGATTTCTCAGGCAAGAATACTGGACTGGGTTCCCATTCCCTCCTCCAAGGGATATTCCTGACCCATGGATCGAACCCACATCTCCTGTGTCTCCTGCATTGGGAGGTATATTCTTTACCACTGTGCCACCTGGAAGCCCCCACACTACACTTAACCTTAGCCAAAAGGCCGAGAACCCCCCTAAATCTCAGCTTTTCCAACCACGCCTTACAGGAACTTTGTACCCCATCTTCATTTAGAGAGAATTAAGTGAAAGAGTGAATAAGAAATGCTTAGTTCAATGCCTGGCACATAGTTCTCAAGGAGTAACTGTGATTATAAGACTTATTGTTACAAAAATTTCCCTCCCTAGCCTCCCATAGCAATGACCAGTAAAGCAACCAGGGCAAGTGTCAAGAAAGAAGCAGAAAAATGCCTGGGCTATCTACGAATTTATTCCTAGATTCTGAGCATCATCTGAGAGTCATTCTCCCTGTGATAACTATGGGAGCCCCTCCACCAACTTCAGTAGAGTTGGCCAAACATAGGAGCATCATAGTGTAGAAATTGCACTGCTGATAATTTCCTAACACTTTCAACGTCACAGCCTAACCTCATTTACATGTGGGGTTCTGGGTTTAACACGACAGTCTGACATTTAACTGGACTATATTTTTATTTAACTCAATGCTACTTGCTAATTTACATTTTGGATATTCTGTGGGCAGAGGTATTACCTCCCCTGAAAGTGATTATGTGTTGTTTCCTAGCACAGGAATTAGCTCACTTTTTGAATCTTGGCCAATGACATAAGAGTTTTTACTGAGCTCAAAAGATTCTCAAGATTAGTTTTACCAGCCTACAGTTAAACAAAATCAACCACTCCAGAATTATTCTACTGAAGACTGTGTACAGATGGCTTCATTTGGGTGTGTCAAGAGGTTGATAATGTTCACATTACTGCATTCTTGTTTGATAAAATCATGATAGGAGGCTAAAGCAATTCTATTGCTAGCTAGATGCTCATAATGTTTAAGCTAGCCAAAGATGTAATACACTTTTAGTACAATTCTCATTTGCTTAAAATATATATCACATTGCTTTATTTATTTTAGCCTTCTAAACTGTTCAAGGCAATAACAAAAGAATCATCTCTTCCAAAAAGCCTTCCCAAACCAACTCAGAGATAACCCCAACAAAGTATCAACACTAACAACATCAGCAATAATGTTTGTTTCATCATATTCTAAACATCTCATTCTAAGCCAGGGCAGAGATTTTGTTTTAATTTGATTGGCTGTGGATCTAAGATTGAATATCTCAAGTGAGTATAGTTTGAGGCTAAACAGCATGAAGGTTCAACTACTCTAAATAAGATAAAAGACAATACTTAGAGAAAGAGAAATAGACCCTGAAAATAAGCTTCCTATAAAATATGCTCCTGTCCTGCCAGGACACATATTAGAAGTAATCTCAACCATAGATTATTCACTGTCTGGACTTGTTATTTTCCCAAAGTGAAAGTGAAAGTCGTTCAGTCATGTCCAACACTTTTCGACCCCATGGACTATACAGTCCATGGAATTCTCCAGTCTGGAATACTGGAGTGGGTAGCCGTTCCCTTTTCCCAGGGATCTTCCCAGCCCAGGGATCTTCCCAGCCAAGGGATCAAAACGGGGTCTCCTAAATTGCAGTCAGATTCTTTACCAGCTGAGCTACCAGAGAAGCCCCTATTTCCCCGAAGGTGGATATTTTCAAGGTTCAGTGTTCCCACCCCTCCCCCAAGCATCTATCCATCCAGCTCAGGGAACAGCCTCTGTTAGGGATAGTCGAGGCTCGTAATGCCAATAGGAGTTCTGACACATGGGAAGGAGTCAACTGAAAAGGAAATGGAAAAGAGAAAATGATTGGGAAATCAGAGGAAGAAAGCAGAGTGGAGCAAAGAAAGAAGCACATATTGCAAAGAAAAGTGGGATGTCAGCCATCAAATATGCTGGCTTTTCCTCCCTCTTCACGCTTTCTCTGTGTGATAGCCAGGTCTCTGTGAGTGACCCGTAGATCTGTGCCTCCAACTTCAGACCACCTCCAACGCCGCAGCTCCCAGAACAAGAGGGCATAGGAAGGCCCACATTGCATATGTCCAGATATTAGGAAGAGACACATCAAGCTAAACACACTTGCATAAAATCTGCTCTGTCCAGGGCAGGGCCCCAAAGATCCAACAGACACAATGAACACATGGTACCTCCAGTGACTGGCGTTCTGGTGCTTCATGCTGGCATAGGGAACACACAATGGTACCAATGGCTCTACTGCCCACGGAGATAACACTGTCTGGCCCCAGGCAAACACCTCCCCACAGCTCTTCTCTCCATCCTGAAATCCAAGGTGACACAGTCTCTGTGCTGTGCTGCTCTCAAGCAGAGCAGCCCCACCTCGGGGAGTGTGAGCCATTGAGTACAAGGATTGGGAAAGGCAAATCAATTAGTCAAATCCTTCTCAGAGACCCACGCTGCAACAATAACAGATTATGCAAGAATATTATGTGAAATAAAAAGCAGAGATATCACTTTGCTGACAAAGGTCCATCTAGTCAAAGCTATTGTTTTTCCAGTAGCTATATATGTATGTGAGAGTTGAACTAGAAAGAAGGCTGAGTGCCAAAGAATTGATGCTTTCAAACTGTGGTGCTGGAGAAGACTTCTGAGAGTTTCTTGGACAGCAAGGAGATCAAACCAGTTGATCTGGAAGGAAATCAACCCTGAATATTCATTAGAAAGACTGATGCTGAAGCTGAAACTCCAATACATTGTCCACCTGATCCAAAGAGCCGACTCATTAGAAAAGATACTGATGCTGGAAAAGATTGAAGGCAGGAGAAGAGGACAACATAGGATGAGATGGTTGGATGGCATCACCAATTCAATGGACATGAGTTTGAGCAAGCTCCAAAAGATGTTGAAAGATAGAGAAGTCTGGCGTGTTGCAGTCCAGGGGGTCACAAAGAGTCAGAAACAGCTTAGTGACTGAAAAACAACAACAACAAATAACTTCCCAGAAGTCCCAAGTGTCTATGATCTTGACGTGATTTATGTTCCCATTTGTGGTTCTCAAAGTCCTTGTGAATTACCATGGAATTCAAAATAATTGCACAAGGGACTTCCCTGGTGGTCCAGTAGCTAAGACTCCATGTTCCAAATGCAGGGGTTGTTGCTGTTGTTCATCGTTCAGTCACTAAGTCATGTCTGACTCTTTGAAACCCCATGAACTGCAGTATGCCAGGCTTCCCTGTTCTTCACTATCTCCTGGAGTTTGCTCAAACTCATGTCCACTGAGTCAGTGATGCTATCTAACCATCTAATCCTTGGCCACAATGCAGGCGGCCTGGGTTCAGTCCCTGGTCAGGGAACTGATCCAGCATGCTGCAACTAAGACCTGGGCAGCCAAATTAATTAATTAATTTTAAAAAATTCTTTAAAAGAAAGAAATGTATTTTTAGAAGTAGTTGCACAAGAAATCTGAAGAAGGCTTTGCAATATTAAGTGGTTCATATCACTCAAATCTCCATCTATGTAGTAAGTAGCATGAGAACTGTAATATTGGTTCCTTACAGGAATATACTAGGGCACTGAATCCCAGAATGGCAGATATTTTTACTTTTTATAAAAGTATTTAATAAAATTTAATTGAACTTCACAAAATAAAAAGGTTAGATATATTTAAACAATTTTAGATATTTGATTTTTAACAAGTATCCTATTTTAACAGATAATTTTGAAACTTTTAGAAGAAAAATGACTTAAACATTTTTTTTACTTATGTATTTACTGTTGGCTGTGCTGGGTCCTCATTGCTCTGCTTGGGCTTTATCTAACTCCTGCCAGCAGTGGCTATTCTTTATTGCAGTGTTCAGGCTTATCTTTGTAGTGGGTTTCCTTGTAGAGCAGGCTCTAGGGGGCACAGGCTTCAGTAGTTTTGGCTCCTGGGCTCTAGAGCGAGGGTTTAGTAGCTATGGAGCACAGACTTAGTTGCTCCACCACATGTGAGATCTTACCAGACCAGGGATTGAACCCAGGTCCCCCGAAGTGGCAGGCAGACTCCCATCCACTGTGCCACCAGGGATGTCCAGAAAAGAACTTTAAAACAAACATGAAAAAAATTTTAACTTAAAAATACTCATATTTATATTTTACATTACACACATACATTACACTTCAAGTACCATTATATTTCATTTTTTAATCCTTTAAGTCAAGGTGCTGTCATCAAAATACAAAATCTCAACTATAACAAATGAAAATGAAGGCAAGAAAAATAAAGTTTATGGACCAAGTATATTAATTTATGAATTATATGTCTTTATGGCCCATTCAAACATTTCCAGGCCATCAAACAACACTGATATCCATAAGTAATAAAATCCAGTCATCTTTGGTATTTTCCCCACCTTTGTCACATAAAAGCAATAAATTTTTAATGCTTTAAATTTAACAAAATTTTTAATGTTTTAAATTTAACAAAATTTTTAATTTTTTAAGTTTAACAAAATTTTTAATTTTGTTAAGTCTAAAGATTTCTCTGTTGAAGTAAGAAAACAGAACACATTTAACACTGGCTGGATCTGCCACCTTTAAATGTTGTAGGGTGTGTGAGCTCTATTTCTACACTTGCTTAATGCCCACAAGTGATAGTGAAAGTGTTGAGATGCATGTAGTAGGCAGTTAAGAAACCTTTATTGAATGAGTGAGTGAATGAATGAATGAGGGAATGAGTGAATGAATGAATTACTCCAGTCTCAGAGCCTGTCTACTTCTTCATGACCTAAAATTTTACTTCTCTCTCTCTTCCTCGGGAAATTGTGCTCATGTATAAACCCCAACTGAAGCTGTACAGTTTTCCTTTCCCACAATTGCTTTTCTGCAAATGGCTCACATTTCCTACTACCTGCAAGGCAGTTTATATTTACATAATTCCTTCAGTTATACTTCACAATAGCCTTCATCCTAAGGGCACCAAGAAGGCTAGGTAGAGCGCCCAATGTCCCCTTGCTAGAAAGGAGCTGAAAAAGGGGTCAAACTCAGCTGTCTGACTCCAGACTCCATGCTCTTACCAAAGACTTAACCTTTCATCTTGTAGCCTCAATGCTTGCAGGACTCCACAGAATAATGCTCTTGAGTTTGTAAATATAATACAAAGGATTTCAAAGGAGACCAATCACATAGAAATATACTTACCAAATATTTAAAACTGATTTGTGATATAATACATGGGCTTCTTCATGATCACATTACTATCATAATTTCAGATTCATCATGAGCATAAATGGTATTTGGGGATATCAGCAAGAACCTTAATGTGATATGGAAATAACTAATTTCTTTCAGTGAAATACCACAGGACTGTTTCTTTGGCTATGCTTCGTGAAATTTTAAAATCAAAATTGAAGGCTAAGTTTCCGTTAGAGATTAGTGAAAATGAAAGATGTGATTTTCCTCATCCAAATCCACAGACCCCTGAACTTTATCTGTGCCCCTTGGGCAACTGAGGACCCACAACCAAGCATCACAACTCCCATACCAAATCTCTTTGCTACCTTTCATGCATGCTAAGATAAATGTCTTGTTTTGAGGCAGGTACTCAAAGCTTAAATAGGTTTCAGTTCAGTCGCTCAGTTGTGTCCGACTCTTTGAGACCCTATGAACCGCAGCATGCCAGGCCTCCCTGTCCATCACCAACTCCCAGAGTTCACCCAAACCCATGTCCATTGAGTTGGTGATGCCATCTAACCATCTCATCCTCTGTCATCCCCTTCTCCTCCTGCCCTCAATCTTTAGCTCTGGGAATTTGCTTGTTCTCCAAGAAGAGCTATCTTCACTTTATTTTTTTCAAATTCTTACATGAAATCCTATCGCTGTACCTTAAGGCAAAAACTCTGCCTATACATTCTATCCCTCACCTTCACTAAGATGGTACATCTTCATGGCATATCATTTTCTCTGTTCCTCTCTTGTGGGCCTATCAGCGTGGAATTTAAACAGATTTCAACTATTGATAAATAAATGTTTTGTAATTCCCAAGTGTGCAGTGGTGAAGAATCCACCTGCCAATGCAGGAGACATAGGAGACCTGGGTTCAATCTCTGGGTTGGGAAGATTCCCCTGGAGAAGGAAATGGCAACCCTCTCCAGTATTCTTGCCTGGAAAATTTCACGGACAGAGGAGCCTGGTGGGCTCTAGTCCTTGGGGTGGCAAAGAGTTGGACATGACTAAGCACACATGCACAGTCTTGATAATGGCAAATACGGGTTGCTTCCTGCATTGCAGATGGGTTGTGTTTCAGCACATTAAACACTTTATGTAGCCTCTTAACAATCGTGGAGGTAAGAATTATTGTTACTGTCCTAATGGTAAAGAAACAGAAGCTGAGAGAAGTGCAGATAACAGCCAAGTATTAATGGCAGTATTACTCTAGGCCAATGGTCTAACTTTGAAGTTATCCCTGTTTTGCAAATGAGGACCCCAAAGTATGAAGGATAAGTAATTGGTTCGGGATCACTTAGCTAGCACGGGGCAGAACTGAGCTGGAACCCAGACAGGTCACATGCAAAGCCAATATTTTTCCACCACACACACACATTGCCACATTTAAGGAACAGAGAAGTCAGGGTTAGAACACAGTCTCATTCCATCTATACCTTAACATTTGACTACCTGTTGTGACTAACTCAGAGCTACATGTAATGGAGCTACGCATTTCTGTGAATGAATAAAAAGATGTGTTGACTCAGCAACCAAGACTGAGACTGTCAACTCAGTGGTTTGCAAGCTGAGTCAAAAACCACACTCGATCTCATCTACGTGAATGATCGCCAAGAAAATGAGAAAAAGAGCCGCATCAATAGCCCATAGGAGCCATTTTTTGTAGGGAGCCAAACTAACCAAAATAATACTAAAATTAAAAAAAAATTTAAGTTAAGAACTTGTTACCAAAAACTATTAAGTAAACAGGTGTTCTGTATTTTTTAATTCTGCTGGAGAGAGAGAGTTGCTGTGAACCACGAAGGCTTGGGCTGCAACTGAAGACTGTTGCCACAGCAATATCACTCCAACAAGCAACACATCCTTGAAGTTTATGACTTTAAAGCCAAAGGCCAAGTTCTGCTTATAGGGTATTGGCTCCCTGCCCCTAGTATTCACTTTAGCCCTTGGGAAGGTAGAGGTTTTTAAATGTATCTGATTATGTCATAAACTCAACTTTTTTCAACAAATATTCAAGTATTGTTCCTGCAAATGAAAAGCAGGACAACATTAGGAGATGGTTTTTGTTTCCTTCCAAACTTTTTTAAATTTTTATTGGACTGTAGTTGATTTAAAAGGTTGTGTTAGTTTTTGCTGTACAGTAAGGTGAATCAGTTATACATACATATATTCACTCTTTTTTATCTTTTATTTATTTTTTGGCTGGGCCACATACCATGTGGGATCATAGTGCCCAGACCAGAGATCGAAATGCTTAGTTTCCAGACCAGGGATCCAATGCCTAGAATTGGAAGCATGGAGTTTTAACCACTGGACCCACCAGGGAAGTCCCCGATCCATTAAAAAAAAAAATTCTTTCCTATATAAGTCATTACAGAGTAATGAGAAGAGTTCCCTGTGCTATACAATAGGCCATTGTTTATTTATTTTACATATAGTACTGTGTATATGCCAACCCCACTCTCCCAATGTATCCCTCCTCTCTTTTCCCCTCAGTAATCATAAATTTGTTATCTGTGACTATTTTTTTGTAAATATGTTCATTTCTACTCTTTCTTTTAGATTCCACATATAAGCAGTATCATTCGATATTTATCTTTTTCTGATTTACTTCATGCATTATGACAGTCTCTAATTCCATCCATGTTGCTGCAGATGACATTATTTCATTCATTTTTATGACTGAGTAACATTTTCTGGTGGTCCAGTGATTAGGACTCTATGCTTTCACTGCCAAGGGCAAGTCAATCCCTGGTCAGGGAACTAAGATGCTACATGCCTTGTAGCACAGCCAACAAAATAAATAAATAAAAGCAAAAGTGCATTCCCTCTGAACTTTTAAAAAAATGATCAGTATTATCTATCAAATAATTCCATGCAATGGAGTGGTATCAATCCATTTCTTTCTCCAGGAAATCTGCCTCCTCATCTTCTGGATTTCCATTCTAATGAAAAATCACTGCAAAAAACACTGGTTTTCATTAAGATTTTTTTTCAGTGACATGTCTCCACACTGAATAAGAGTTCCAATGTATTTGCGTGCAGGTTGTGAATACTCTATACATATGTATTGGGTCTATCCCACCCAAGCAATCTCCCCATTTCCTTGTTACTGTCATTATTCTCCGTCCCTTATTGATTCAATAAATTCAATCCAACAAATATTTCTTGAATGCCTAATGCAAGTGTGTCATGATCTGACCCCCAATCTTCTCCTGCTTTTCGTTCCACCACTCTCCTTTGGCCTGACTCCTTTGCTGTTCTTTAACAAACTAAACACATCTCTGCCTCAGGGCCTTGACTTTGCTGCTCTCTCATCTAAAATCTCTTCCTCCCTCTTTTGTAGGTTTCCCCAGGTTTCCTCCTCAAAAATAAAAAGCCTTCCTCTGACCACTCTCTCTCCATCTCCTTTGCACCTAGAGTACAGCTGGGCACATGACAGCCCCTTTGTAAGTGTTTCTTGAATGGGTTCTGGTGTTCTGTGTTCAGTTCAGTTCAATTGCTCAGTCGTGTCCAATTCTTTGTGACTCCGTGGACTGCAGCACGCCAGGCTGCCTTCTCCATCACCATTTCCTGGAGCTTGCTCAAACTTGTCCATCGAGTCGGTGATGACATCCAACTATCTCATCCTCTATCGTCCCATTCTGCTCCTGCCTTCAACCTTTCCCAGCATCAGGGTCTTTTCCAATGGGTCAGTTCTTTGCATCAGGTGGCCAAACTATTGGAGCTTCAGTTTTAGCATCAGTCCTTCCAATGACTGATTTCCTTTAGGATTGACTGGTTTGATCTCCTTGCAGTCCAAGGGACTCTCAAGAGTCTTCTCCAACACCACATTCAAAAGCATTAATTCTTTGGCACTCAGCTTTTTTTATGGTCCAACTCTCACATCCATACATTACTACTGGAAAAACCATAACTGACTAAATGGACCTTTGTTGGCAAAGTAATGTCTCTGCTTCTTAATATGCTGTCTAGTTTAGTCATAGCTTTTCTCCCAAGGAGCAAGCATTTTTTAAGTTAATGGCTGCAGTCACCATATGCGGTGATTTATAAAGTCTGTCACTGTTTCCATTGTTTCCCCATTTATTTTCTATGAAGTGATGGGGCTGAATACCATGATCTTCATTTTCTGAATCTTGAGTTTTAAGACAGCTTTTTCACTCTCTTCTTTCACTTTCATCAAGAGGCTCTTCAGTTCCTCTTTGCTTTCTGCCATAGGGTGGTGTCATCTATGTTGAGGTGATTGATATTTCTCCCAGCAATCTTGATTCCAGCTTGTGCTTCATCTAGCCTGGCATTTCACATGATGTACTCTGCATTTAAGTTCAATAAGCAAGGTGACAATATACAGCCTTGACATACTCCTTTCCCTGTTTGGAACCAGACCACTGTTCCATGTCCAGTTCTAACTGTTGCTTCTTGACCTGCATACAGATTTCTCAGGAGGCAGGTAAGGTGGTCTGGTATTCCCATCTCTTGAAGAATTTTCCACAGTTCATTGTGATCCACACAGTCAAAGGCTTTGGCATAGTCAATAAAGCAGAAATAGATGTTTTTCTGGAATTCTCTTGCTTTTTCTATGATCCAATGGATGTTGGCAATTTGATCTCTGGTTACTCTGCCTTTTCTAAATCCAGCCTGAACATCTGGAGGTTCTCAGTTCATGTACTGTTGAAGCCTGACTTGAAGAATTTTTAACATTACTTTGCTAGCATGTGAGATGACTGTAATTATGTGGTAGTTTGAACATTGTTTGGCATTGCCTTTCTTTCGGATTGGAATCAAAACTGACCTTTTCCAGTCCTGTGGCCACTGCTGAGATTTCTAAATTTGCTGGCATTTTGAGCACAGCACTTTAATAGCATCATCTTTTAGGACTTGAAATAGCTCAACTGGAATTCCATCACCTCCACTAGCTTTGTTTGTAGTGATGCTTCCTAAGGCCCACTTGACTTCAGACTCAAGGATGTCTGGCTCTAGGTTAATGATCACACCATCGTGGTTATCTGAGTCATTAAGGTCTTTTTTTAAAATAGTTCTTCTGTGTATTCTTGCCACCTCTTCTTAATATCTTCTGCTTCTGTTAGGTCCATACTGTTTCTGTCCTTTATTGTGCCCATCTTTGCATGAAATATTCCCTTGATATCTTTAATTTTCTTGAAGGGATCTCTAGTCTTTCCCATTCTATTGTTTTCCTCTATTTCTGTGCATTGATCACTGAGGAAGGCTTTCTTATCTCTCCTTGCTATTATTTGGAACTCTGCTTTCAGATGCGTCTATCTTTCCTTTTCTCCTTTGTCTTTAACTTCTCTTCTTTTCTCAGCTATTTGTAAGGCCTCCTCAGACAACTATTTTGCCTTTTCGTATTTTTTTCCTTTGGGGATGGTCTTGATCACTGCCTCCTGTACAATGTCCATATGAACCTCTGTCCATAGTTCTTCAGGTACTCTATCAGATCTAATCCCTTGAATCTATTTGTCACTTCCACCTTATAACTGTAAGGGATTTGATTTAGGTCTGTTCTGTGAGGCATAGATAGAAAAGGCACCATGCCAAAGTGGTCACAATGTAGAGAAGAGGGAAAAGCTTATACACGTAATTATTTTAAGGCTTCACAGCCTTATAAATTCTATATTAGGAGGACAAAATAATATGCGAATATAGTTTTCTGGAGAGATTGGCAATGCAATTGGGTTTTGCATTGAAAGTACAGTACATACTTTCAGAAGGGCATTCAAGTTACAGGGAAGTGCTATGTGGAAGCGTGAAGAAGCCAAGTACAGAGTGTATTCAAGGAACAGGAAAAAATGAATGAGGGAGAGTAAGAGGTCAGAATATGGAAGATCAGGCAGAAACAAGGTTTGAAGCACAGTGTGGAGGGACCCCACTGTTCTCCAAACTCTTCTATGGATTTTAATCCCCTATATAGCTGCATACTGCCAAAATCAGCACATCCACACATCCATGCAGACATGCAAAAGTCTCCAAAATATTTTGTTCTCACCCTGGTGCAGTCATAGTTCAACAATCTTCAGAGTAAGCGGGCCTCAAGAAAAGAAAGGGACACAAGATGCAGTCAACCCATAGGAAGTTAGGAAGGTTCTGCTAGATTCAAGTGTGTTGCTGGGTGAAAGCTGATTACCTTGCCTATTGAGAGAAACATTGGCATGGCTCCTGGATTATCTGAAGACATTACTGAAGCAGAATTAAAGGACTACCATAGGGAATAACAAGAAGGGATTCAACATTTCAATTCCTTTGAGCTTATAGCGAGCTAGGGGGTGGCCAAGCTATGGACAGGTGCTGTGCAGTGCTAAGTTGCTTCAGTCGGGTCTCTAGGCATGAATACTGGAATGGATTGCCAGGCCCTCCTCCAGGGGATATTCCAGACCCAAGGGTGGAAGCCTACTCTTTTACATCTCCTGCATTGACAGGCATGTTCTTTACCACTAGTGCCAACTGAGAAGCCCAATGGACAAAGGTTACTCTTCACATTTTACAAATGAAAAGGGTTTTTTAAACTTAACCCATGTTGAAACCATTATCAGATCTTACTCTGCTTCCAGAAATAAGATGCCAATAGAGGAGAGCACGGTAGCAACTGTTTTGCAGGGAAAAATAAGAAAAAATTATATATGTACTCTTGCTTTTCACAAGGCTCTGCAGGTTTTCCAATAAGCTATCAATGAGGTGAATTCACTGGATGCTGCAGAGCCTGGGTTTTGATTCTTCAAACACCACGACTCAGAGACCGGGGACAGGGTCAGTGTCGTCGTTCACTCGCGCACCCACTGGCCTCGGCCACCAATCGGCCACCAGAGCCCATCCGAGACCATGAGGTGGGGAGCGTCGATTTCCTGCCTCCCCCTCGCAGGCGGCAACTTTCCCCGGAAGTCCGCAGAGTCGCTAAGGGGCAGCGATCCCACGGGTGCGGTGACCCCGATGTGACCGATCGTGTCGTTCAGACTCCTCGCCGCCCACAAGGAAGCGGCCCTGAGGGCGCAGTTAGTGCAGCCGCTCCACGCTGCGGGAAACAGGGCCAGAGACCCCCGCCAGAGCTGAGAACGCACGCCGCCCCTCACGCCCCACCCACGGCGGCGCGGCTCGACCAATCCAAGCGCCACGCGTCCCGGTCGACGGAAGTGGGTCTGACGTCACTGCGGGTCGGCCGGCCGGTTTCCGGCGCCCGGCGGGCCGTGGGAGTTGTGCTAGGTGGCCCACGCTTGGGGGGCTTTTCACACGGGGTGGGAGTAGAGGCGAAGCCATCCTCGGGCCCCTCGCAGACCTCGGTGTCAGAATTTCCCCCCTTGCGCCAGCGCTGCCTCAAATGTCAGGGCTCGCCCACTCTTCTCCGGTCTCGCCAGCTTAACCTTTTGGGGGCTCTGAGGGGAAATTCGCCATTTCTGCTGGACCTGTCTAGGGAGTGCCCTGAACCCAGCCTTTACTGGATGTTGAAAAATACATTTATTTAATGCCCCAAATGGCCTCTTTATGCCCAGTAACTGCAGTTAGCACCCCCATCCCTGTCCCTAACGCTCCACCACCTTTCAGTGAATAGAAAACAGGTTAGGTTAGTATAAGGTAGTATTACCCATTCACCCTCTGGTGAAATGAATTTGACGTAGGAAATGAGGTTAGAATAGGAATAAAAAATTGGTTGAAATCACACTGTAAACTGAAGTATTGTACACATGTAAAGTATATCAGTCCTGAATATTTATTGCAAGGACTGATGCTGAAGCTGAAGTTTCAATACTTTGGCCACATGGTGCGAAGAACTGATTCATTGGAAAAGACCCTCATGCTAGGAAAGATTGAAGGCAGAAGAAGGGAACGACAGAGGATAAGATGGTTGGATGGCATCACAGTTTGAGAAAGTCCGGGAGTTTGGCTCAGGGCAGCCTGGTGTGCTGCAGTCCATAAGGTCACAAAGAGTCTGACACAAATGAGCGATTGAACCGAACTGAACTGAAATTATTTAAATCTGTACCATTGTCAAAGAAAGGAAAGGACGTCATATAGGGTGAAATTAGGATGATATTTGCAGGTGTTTATTGAACACCTGCTATGTGCCAGGGGCTGCAAGAGATGCTAGGGATTCAGCGATGACCAAGACAGGAAGGTCCTATCATGGAATTCACAAGGTTAAGGGGAGACAGATAATAAGTAAACAAAAGACAGAAAATGCTAGAATAAGTGCTGTCAATGAAATAGAAGGATATATTCATAGAAAATTAGTTTTATTGAGATGAGATGCAACATATAAGTGGCTCATGGAAAAAAAAAGAATAAACCTGGGAGCAGTTTCTTTTCTATTTATTGTGATCAGGCTAATTCTAAGAAGTTGCTTTTTAGAACCAGGATCAGAAGGACCATAGCTGGCTGCTGAGAATGTAGGGGAAGCAAAATCTTTACCTTCTTAAGGTCTCTGGCTGGACCTGGGAATTAAATTGGCATAAGACTTAGGAGAAAATGCGTACAAATTAGTATAAGCTTTACCATGACCTGGGAGACTTCCTGAGGAATTGAGGACTCAAAGAATAGGCAATAAACCTAAGTGTGTATACACTGGATTGAGCTGAAAGTGGGAATTGGGGGAAAGTAACAGAAAATCAGAGGAAGATGGCAATTATTTTAAGAATCTCTGTGCAAATTGGTAGACTCAACTCCCTCTCTGGTATTAACAATGTTTCTTTCTTTTTGGTGTAGGAAGGGCACTTACTACAGAAGAGTAGCATCTGCCTTGGGAAAAAGGAAAAATGGGAGTGTACCTTTCTTGCACCTATTGTTTTTCATGTCCCTTTAACTGAAAATAATTGATATCTTGAAATGGCATATTTGAAAGTGGCACATCCTACTGTCCTTCACTCACATTATCAACATCATTTCTCGATTGTTGGGTTGTGAGCTCCACAAAGCAGATCAGTATATCTTAAATACATGTTGCAACAGCTGCAAGAAACTGACAATTTAAAGCTCTTTGGAAACAGGGAGAGTGTTTTAGTTTCTACTTGCCCCAAGGCCTAAAGACTTGTCAAAGTTGAAAAATGTAGTGGATAGGATGGCATTGTTTTACCTGGAAACAAGGGACTGAACTAGGGGACGTCTTCATTTCTCATACTAGAGCAAGGTTTTTAGGGGAAATGGTTTAATTTTTTGGCTTTGTTTTGTAAATGTGAAATGAGAAATAAGTATGAACTATAAGGTTGAAGGGTGTCAAGTTGCTGACTTAATAAGTAATATTGATAGGTTCTATGGTGAGTAGGGTGTGAAATCTGACATCAGAACATCTGAATTTGACCAAGACTCTGCAGGACTTTATACAGTCATTTCATCCTTGTGGACCTCAACCTCAGCATCTGTGAAATGAAAATCATGTTCATACCTGCCAGGAAGTCAGTATACAATTTCTAAAACCAATGTGTGAGAAATAACAGTATTAGTATATTTTTTTAAATAATCACCAGAAGAAATCATTTAAAGAGTTGAAGAGAGGAGGGCTGGAGAGCAGGGCTGAGGGACATGAAGAATGGAGCCAGGAAGCTGTTTTTTCATGAGTCTTTGCAGGCAGTATTAGTGGGCTGTGTAACAAAACCTGGGTACCAGGTTTCTGTTCTCTGGGGAAAAGTTCTTCCTTATGACAAGGCAAAAGTACAGGCAAGCAAGCCTCATAATCACATTACTGCTTTACAAGGCTTTGATCAGATCATGTCTGTTACCATTCCATTAGCCAAAGCAAGGACAAGCCCAAAGTCAAGGGGCTGCTGGTGGAGAGGAAAGAAAATATTTCTGAAAAATAATCCAATCTACCCTAAGAAACATTTGAGTTTTGAAAACTGTATGCATTGTATTCATTTGGTGAAAATTCACATGAAGGTCCATTTCAGATCATAATGGTGATGTAGCTAGGACTGGTAACTCAGATTCTCTCTCTCTTGCTTAGCATCATCTTGCCAATTTTATTCTGTCACGGCTGTCTCATGCTGCAGCAGGCCACCAGCATGGTTGTCTCCTTACACGTTTGCTGTGGACACTGGAGCAAAACAGCTTGTTTTCTCTTAGTTTTCCTTCCATCTACCTAAATCCTTCCTTAGTTCTTGAAGATGTCCTGATCACTTGCCTCTTCTCCCTTTCTGTCTCAGTCCTATCTCCCACACTACTTCAAAATTAAAAGGGGGCAATATTTGTCTGCCTCCTTTGCAAACAGCTAAACATGACGTCATTCATAACTCCCCAAACCTGTTCTTCTTAACAATGCAACATGATTGAAGACACTTAAATTTTTGGCATGCATGCATAAAATAGTGTTGCATTAATAGCATTGCATTAATCTATTTACAATTAAAAAAAAAATAGAAACCACTCTCACCACCATTGTAAGGGTCACATGAAATGTATGGAAGTGTTTTGTAAACAAAAACAGCCTGTTGTTTCTTAAGAAGATGTTTTTAATATTAATTTAATTTTAATATTAATATTTAATTTAAATTGAAACGAAAAACACTGATGTTTAAAAATTCTTTTTGATCTCATATTACTGGTGAGAATGCTAAGTGATTCAACTTATATGGAGTCAATCAAATGTACTTCCCACTTCTGGAAACTTACCCTCCAGTTATATTTGCACGAGTAGGACCTAAGAATATGATCATTCAGTGCAGTGGTTTTGACAGAAAACAATTGAAAATAACCTAAGTGTTGACAGTAGGACACCAGTAAATAAGGGCTTCCCATGTGGCTCAAAGGTAAAGAATATACCTGCCAATGCAGTAGACTCAAGAGGTGTGGATTGGGAAAATCCCCTGGAGAAGGAAATAGCAACCCATTCCCATATTCTTGCCTGGGAAATCCAGTGGATAGAGGAGCCTGGGAGGCTACCATCCATGGGGTCATAAAGAGTCAGCCACAAATGAGCATGCACGTGGAAGTAAATACGATACGGAACATGCCCACCCACAGTGGCATACTATTTTGTTCAGGAGAAAAATAAAATGAGGAACTTCATTTTGATATGGAAAGTCTTTAAAGTTTTCTTAACATGGTAGTGGCAGCAGGAAGGGAAGTGTATAACAAAATAGTCTGCTACATTTCTATGAGAAAGGAAAACAATAGTATTTGTATTTGCTTGTGCATGCATAAAGAAATACTGGACGTATGCCCAAGAAACTAAGAACGTTGTCACCTAGAAGGTGGGAATGGAATTGGAAGGGGACCCAGCTAGGAGTCATCTGTTCTATGGAATCATTATCATTTTGGATTTCGAAACTAGTAAAAATATCACTAATCAAATAATTTGAGATTGTTGACCTTAAAAAAATAAGACATTCAGAAGGCAGAATTTACTTGGGAATAGCAGAGAAATTACCAACTCAGGACAAGCCCAACTAACTATGGTGAACCATAGGCAAGTTCAGGAAGCCAAGGGAAAGTCAACATTTATTAGATTTTAGAATGAAATTTGGGAGGGCTGTGAGTTGGAGAAGACTCTTGAGAGTCCCTTGGACTGCAAGGAGATCCAATCAGTCCATTCTGAAGGAGATCAGCCTGGGATTTCTTTGGAAGGAATGATGCTAAAGCTGAAACTCCAGTACTTTGGCCACCTCATGCGAAGAGTTGACTCACTGGAAAAGACTCTGATGCTGGGAGGGATTGGGGGCAGGAGGAGAAGGGGACGACAGAGGATGAGATGTCTGGATGGTATCACTGACTCAATGGACACGAGTCTGAGTGAACTCTGGGAGTTGGTGATGGACAGGGAGGCCGGGCGTGCTGTGATTCATAGGATCACAAAGAGTCGGACACGATTGAGCAACTGAACTGAACTGAACTGTGATTTTTTTCATTGGCTGCAATTATGGGCAGCTTGTTGCTCTGTCAAAAGGAAATTTTCTTTCTTTCCCTGAGTCTGTGAGGTGCAGTGAGTGATATGTGTATTAGACCCTCCCTTCATGGTTTCCCCACTCCACTCTGATGTAGGTTTCCTGAGAGTCCCTTGGACTGCAAGGAGATACAACCAGTCCATCTAAAGGTCAGCCCTGAATTTCTTCGGAGGGAATGATGCTGAAGCTGAAACTCCAGTACTTTGGCCACCTCATGCAGAGTTGACTCACTGGAAGACTCTGATGCTGAGAGGGATTGGGGGTAGGAGGAGAAGTGGATGACAGAGGATGAGATAGCTGGATGGCATCACTGACTCCATGGACATGAGTCTGAGTGAACTCTGGGAGTCGGTGATGGACAGGGAGGCCTGGCATGCTGCGATTCAGGGGGTCGCAAAGACTCGGACACAACTGAGCTACTGAACTGAACTGTGCATTTTCACAAGATTATAATTTCAATAAATTAAGCATGGACATACATCAATTTATTGCATTTACTTGTGCTTCACAGACATTTCATTTTTTACAAATGGAACGTTTGTGGCAACCCTGCATCAAGCAAACCTACCGGTGCCATTTTCCCAATGGCATTTGCTCCCTTTGTGTCTCTGTGGTACCCTTTGTTAATTCTCCCAGAACTATAAGTGGAGCCTGAAGATGACTCAGTTACTGCAATCTCGTGATAACACTTTATCTTCAGATGAGATGAGATGTAACTTTTTACGGATGAGCAAGGTAAGTGGTTTCTTGAGTGGGACTCTACTCCTGGTGAAGATACTGTGTAACTGAAATGAAGACAAAGGATTTATAATATGACATAAACTTAGCTGACAAAGCAGTAGCGGGGTTTGAGAGAATTCCAATTTTAAAAAAGCTTTGCCATGGGCAAAATTTTACTGAATAGTATTGCGTGATAGAATGACTCCTTCCTGTAAGGCGAATGCAGAGAAAAAGACACCGAGCCGGGCATTCAGGCAAGAGAAGAGAAATTTATTAGAGAGAAATGAGAGGTAGACAGGCCCTTGAGGAGAACCATTGTCCTCCCTTTCTGGTGGGATCTTTCTTATACCCCACCAATGAAAACTTTTCTGAAGGGATGTTTAACTTTTAGCGTGTAGTTGAGTCCTGTAGTCACGTAGCTGGAGGTCTGGAATCTGGTGGTCTCGCAACTTTGAGAAGATAGGCGCCAGTGAGAAACCAGAATGTTATTTGGGCAATTTGGTCAGTCTCAATGATCACTGTGATTTTATTCTTTGTTTGCGAGGTCAACATAATGAGCCCTGTTAACAATGAGACCCCCACCCCCACCAGCAATTTGGGCCTTATCAGTTCACGAAAGAGCCAATTGATCCAACAAATTTTATTCAGAAATTGCCACTGCCACCCCCAACCTTCAGCAAGCATCACCTTATACTATCAGTCATCAATATCCCAGGTTCCACCAGCAAAACTCTTTCATCAGGAAAAAGATAGGACTCACTAGCTTAGTTGATGGCTAGAATGTTTTAAGGAAAATTTTAAAATAAAGCTTATACTGTTATTAAGACATAATCCTATTGCATACTTAACAGGTTACATATAACTTTCATTATGCACTAGAAAACCAAAAAAACTGTGGTCTGAAACCCAATTTAGTGTCCCCTGACTTCGGTGTTCAGCTCCTATTCAAATCCTGTGGATGCAGTATTAAACTACTAAAAATACTATTTTGAGAACCAAATACACGTGAAATTAGCCACTAGCCAAATCAGTCACAGAGGAACTGGGGNTTTTTTGGATTCTTAAAGTAATTTTGGGTAAAGTAGTGTTGAGTGTACTTTCTGAAATATTTCAAACATACGCAACAGTACAGAGGCTGTGTAATAATTATCTGTTTATCTGCAATTTAATATTGTTAACATTTTACTGTATTTCTTTCAGACCTGTTTCTTGAAGATACAAATGCTTTAAAGGAATAAACATTGCAAAGCTCTCTTTATTTCCTTAATTCAGTTCCCTTTCTGGCCCCAGAAATAACTGCTCTCCTCACAGTGATGTGAATCCAGCCCAAGCATGTCTAAAGTAACATTAGACTGTGGTTCTCACTCTGCATATCTGCATAATAAACCTTTATATGCCCACATAACCATAGTGAATGCTTAAGTAGCCTTTACTGAAAAGTGGATACCATTCTAAGCAGTTATACTAGTTTCTAAAACCTTAAAACCATCCTAAGAGTTATTGCCAACCTCATGTTACAGTTGAAGAAACAGGCGGAGAAGCAATCAGTCAGTGAATCAAATATTTAAATAAGTGAACTAATCACATTCTAGTAAAGAATATAGATGTAGTTGATTTAAAATCGCTTAGTATTGCACTGTGGGAATATGCCCAGTTTCCATTCCTCTGTTGCATTGTTTTACAGCATTATAGTGCTGTAATACTCTTTTTGTTTTTGTTGTTGTTCTGGTTTTAATGAGATATCAACATACAGCATTGTGTAAGTTTAAGGTGTACAGCATACTTAAATATATCATGAAATGATGACCACAGTAAGTTTAGTGAATATCCATCATCTTGTATCAATACGAAGGTAAAGAAGTAGAAGAAAAATATTTTTTTCCTATGAAGAGAACTCTTAGGAATCACTCTTAAAAACTTTTGCATGTTACACACAACAGTATTAATTGTACCTATCCTGTTGTACATTAGTTCCTAACGCTTATTTATCTAATAGCTGAACATTTGTAGTATTCTTGTGCAGGTTTTTCTTGTTTAAAGATACGAAAGTTTTTCTAGGCTCTGAGCCTAAAAGGAATTACTACTTGCATATATGATGTTTTACTAGATTTTGTCAAGTGACTCTCCAAAGTACTGATACGTGGGCCCACCAGCTGTGAGGACAATTCCTATTGTTCTCAGTATTGTCAACTTTGTGAATTTTTGCAGGGCAGTGGAGTAGTATTTCATTGTCTTAACTTGCATTTCTACCTTATGAAAATACCAGGAGGGTTAAATGGCAGCAGCAACTTTGCAAGCTGTTTTATCCATAGGATGATCATACGATTTATCACACAGACAAGAACATTTGTGGAAGAAAGGAGGCTAAGCAGATGGGGTACTGGGACAGCATCTTTAATTCATACTGTCAGACAAACTGGGACAGATCTAGTGGTTAAATATATTCAGCCAACTTAATAACCTAAAGTCAGCATGGTTTTGTTGCAGTATTTCCTGCCAGGTTATTTTAAAACACAGGCCAGCTGTGAAAATGTTACTCTAAATTTATGTTCAGTGTTCTTAAATATCATGATGACGTCTTTCTCTTAGATTAAGGTCACCGTCGCAGGTCTAGCTGGAAAAGACCCGGTACAGTGTAGCCGAGATGTTGTCATTTGTCCTGATGCCAGTCTGGAAGATGCAAGAAAAGAGGTTTGTTCTCTAGACTTGAAATCATTCCTTCCTACCTCTTCTTTATCAGTTTCTTGAACTCTGTCTTAACTACATCTAAAACTGTCATTAGCACAGCCTTATTTTAAGAAAGTTACTTTGCTTGGAGGACTTCAGCGCTAAATTAAGCCCTGGGGAGTGGAGAACTTTGCCTTTTTCCATTCTGTATCCTCAGAACCTGGCAGGTCCCTGACCTCATGCGCTTGGTGTGGATGGATGGGCGGGACACCATCACTAGTGTTCTGGCTCATACAGGCAGCCTTGCCTCCTTCTGTAACTGCATTACTTAGTATGAGAGTCACCTGCACATTTCCCATTCATTTCTTACCCTTTATTCGAAAGCTGCTTCTTATCTTTTCTTTATCAGTGACACAGATGTGGGGTTGTGTGATTCATTTTACACAGAATAACTCATACTTGATTTGTGGTTGGATTAAAGGAGGAGTGAGTTCTCCTTAAATTGTGTCACTTTCAGTATCTTCAGAATTGAGGTTCTTCATTTCATGAGGGACCAACACTTTTGGGAATCCGTCAAGAGCTGTGGTCCCTTTCCTCAGAAGCATGCCTGCCCACACATACCAGACACTTGAGCCTGCGCTTTCACGGGGCTCAGGCCTCAGGGGCCAGTGTGACAGAAGTGTGGGGAACACCCTCTTAGAGCAGGGATGGGGCAGGTCACTACCCATGGCAGCTTTTCTGTGCTATGAGGAGCCTGGGCGCAGAATTCCCTGTGCCTGGTTCTCCTCAGAAGCATAGAAAAATGTATTCCTCTCTGATAAATTAACGTATCTCAGTGCTAGATTGTGAAGTATAAGAATGTTGATATTTTGTAGTTGTTGAGTCTCTAAATAAGAGGTTAAAAATGAGAGAGTAGCAGTCAGTGTTTCTTCCCTGTTCTTTTTTGTCCTGTAGGGTCTGGATGTTCTAGAATACTGGTTACATTTTGTGTTTGTTTATTGTTCAGTTTCTAAATGGAGTGAAAGAAATTTTCATACTTCACAGATTTTAAGTTTTGCTTGGCTTTGAAACAACGTAGGACATTTCATAGTCTTTAAAAGTAACTAGTATATGTTGGAGTAAAAATTTATTAGATTTTCATTTTGTCATTTGCTTAATGACTAAATTTTTAAAAAAACCTTTTTAACATTTTAAGATACTGTATTAAATCAATTTCTATTTCATAATTTAAGCAAATTTGAAATCATTAGATTTCTAGGGTGTTTTAGTATCTGAGATAATAAAATATTATGTCATTTTTTTAATGCCCCCAAGTTCCATTTTACTTAAGGTTAAAACATTCTTTTGTGCCTTCTAGAGTTTTTTAATTACTGTGTACATTCTTGTTGAAAAATAATCCGTGCAATGTAGACAAACACCAAGTCACGTGTTGTTGTTAATGTCCCTTTCTCATTCCCTTCCTTGCTTCCTGCATCAGTTGGCAGTTTCCTTTGTCCATGAGTATCTATACTGTACACATGTATGTGGGGGGTGTGTGTGTATAGATGCACACATGCATTCACATACATTTATTGTTTTTATAAGAATGAGATCATGCTACACCTGCAATTCTGCAGCACAGACATCATTTCGTGTTACAGTATATGGAGGTTTTCTGCATTGTTGGCTAGTTACAGTATTCCATTGTAGAGAAACACCTTGATTTATTTAACTTTCTCTATGAACAATATTTTTATTCTGACCATATTTAACGTATGAATGTGTTACTGTTTAATGCACATTTCAAATAAAACATTTTCACTTTTCTTATTTTTTAAACTGTTACAGGGACCTTACGATGTGGTGGTTCTGCCAGGAGGTAATCTGGGTGCACAGAATTTATCCGAGGTAAAGTGTGTAAAGAGAGTATTCCACCATCTTGTATTCTGTTGTTTTTGTTACTAAAATATTTCAGGAAGGAGGCTGTGAATAGAAGAGGAAAAGATGAACAAAACGGTGTTCCAGCTTAATTTAAAAAAAAAATCATTTCTAATAACATCTACTGTAGAAGTAAGCAAAATTGGTGGAACAGTTGTGAATAGATTCTGTGAATAGAGTCCAAATATAAGATTACCCCCTCACCCCCAATAGCAACAGAATGATTTATTTTGTGCTTGTGAAGGGTTAAGCATTGAAAGGTAAGAAGTGGGCTGTCTATTCAGCCATTGGAGTGAGGAGGATTGCATGGGCCTAGAGCTGCCAGCTTGAATGAGAAATGGTATGAAGGAAGCCACTGCTGCTTCTGTTATGTGAAGCATCAGCCTGCAGGAGGGAANTTTATTTTGTGCTTGTGAAGGGTTAAGCATTGAAAGGTAAGAAGTGGGCTGTCTATTCAGCCATTGGAGTGAGGAGGATTGCATGGGCCTAGAGCTGCCAGCTTGAATGAGAAATGGTATGAAGGAAGCCACTGCTGCTTCTGTTATGTGAAGCATCAGCCTGCAGGAGGGAAGAGAGAAGGAGACGAGAGGGGCAGGGACTTCATGAGACAGAAACTCAGGAGCCAGGTCAAGTCAGACATTTGGGACCTCGGGGCGCTCTCGTCACTTTGCCATCTGAAGAAAAACCCCAAACACCACCTTTCCTCTTTGCTGTATCCCTAGAGTACAAGACAGCAAAGGTTAGCATGCTCAAGGGAGATAGTTTTCTCATCTTATCTATAAACAGCTTTAAGGAGAGTGTACCCTTTTCTATATAAACGTTGTGGTTGGGTTTAAGCCTATAGAAACAGTATGAATTTGATAGTTTTCATATTGATGATTTAGCAATATTGTTGAAAAACAGTCAGATGGAAGATGTGGTTAAGCTAAAACCAGATTCTACCAAAGTTTCTAGCCAAGATTGGCTGTGACTTAATGACAACTTGATGTACTTTGGTTTTCTGACTAGTCCGCTGCTGTGAAGGAGATACTGAAGGAACAAGAGAAGAGGAAGGGCCTCATCGCTGCCATCTGTGCAGGTAACCTCAGGCCGGCCCCTGTCCAAGGGTGTCTTCAGTTCAGTTGCTCCATGAATTGCAGCAGCTTGCTTCAAAAAATACATGACAGAGTTGTCTTTGAGTACGAGATTGTGTTCCCAGTACTTCTTACACTTCCTAAAGCATGAAGGGCTTCTGTGTTGGTGTGTTTAGTTGGGGGCGTGAGGTTGGTATGTCAGAAGTGACTGCAGTTACTCCGTTTTCTGCCTCTCCCTGCCTTTGCTGTGCATTTTGTGGAGCCTGTTGTTTTCTGTGTATGATGGACCTGGAGGAAAGCAAGGCCCCTCTGGAATTCAATAAACAGTTGTTACAAGTCAGTCCCAGTGCCAGAGAGGACTTCTGCCAGCACAAGGTCAGCAAGAATCAGGCCAGCGTTAACAATCACAGATCTGCCCTGAGCTTGCCCTGGGGGCTTCCCACCTGATCCTCAGTGTTTAGCTCCAAGTCCGAGATACTGTATGTTCTCTGCCACATGACTTAGAGTAAGGATGGTGGTGCTTTTCAGGGGTCCTCACATCTTTGAAACCTAGTAATATCAGTCCTTTAGTTTTTCATGCCATTTTAAAGTCCATTCTTTTTGCTCTAATAGATGCTGTTCCGCCATCTTCCATTTTTTTCAGTGTAACTTTGGCAGGTGCCTGTGGTTCAGATGGTAAAGCGTCTGTCTACAATGGGGGAGACCTGGGTTTGATCCCTGGGTCAGGAAGATTCTCTGGAGAAGGAAATGGCAACCCACTCCAGTACTCTTGCCTAGAAAATCCTATGGATGGAGGAGCCTTGTGTCCATGGGGTCACAAAGAGTCGGACACGACTAAGCGACTTCACTTTCACTTTCCTTATTCATAGGTCTTCATTAAATGTTTTATCAAGAGAACAGATAAGCGAATGGATGGTTAGACAAAATGACACGATATTTTGTTCAATATGGTAGATTTTTTAAAGGAGATCATAGTCATAAGCTGGGGGTCTGGGGACTGTGCCTTAGAGCAGTCGTTCTCACAGTCTTTCCAGAGGGGCAGGGCAGATACTGCTCACACATTATTTGCCTTTTTGCTTTTAATTCTCATAGGAATTATATCAGAGAGTGACAATGACATCATTCAGGCGTGGCTTGTGTGCTGAGTGTTCTTAGCTCATAAACCTTTCAAGTTTTAATTTCTGGCATGGCAGTTACTGATAAATGTAACTCACACGAATAGCTGAAAGGACCCTAAGACTTGAGTGTTTGAGAACCCCCAAGTAAGAGACCAGGAAGGACTGAGGGGCATCCATCTGGCAGTCCTCGCCTTTGGGTTCCAATCAGCACTGACCTCTGACCTGCCCTTCTGGCTTACAGATTTCTCTGCTAAAGGACACTGTAGCCCAAGTAGCTGCACTACTCCTTAAGGAGGAAGACATCAGTTAGTTCAGTCACTCAGTTCAGTTCAGTTGCTCAGTTGTGTCCGACTCTTTGTGACCCCGTGAATTGTAGCACGCCAGGCCTCCCTGTCCACCACCAACTCCCAGAGTTCACTCAGACTTGCGTCCATCGAGTCAGTGATGCCATCCAGCCATCTCATCCTCTGTCTTCCCCTTCTCCTCCTGCCCCCAATCCCTCCCAGCATCAGAGTCTTTTCCAGTGAGTCAACTCTTCGCATGAGGTGGCCAAAGTACTGGAGTTTCAGCTTTAGCATCATTCCTTCCGAAGAAATCCCAGGGCTGATCTCCTTCAGAATGGACTGGTTGGATCTCCTTGCAGTCCAAGGGACTCTCAAGAGTCTTCTCCAACACCACAGTTCAGAAGCATCGATTCTTCAGCACTCAGCCTTCTTCAAGTCCAACTCTCACATCCATACATGACTACTGGAAAAACCATAGCCTTGACTAGACAGACCTTAGTCGGCAAAGTAATGTCTCTGCTCTTGAATGTGCTATCTAGGTCACTCAGTCATGTCTAATTCTTTGCGACTCCATGGACTCTAGCACACCAGTTTTCCCTGTTCAAAACCAGCTCGCAGAGCTTGCTCCAACTCAGTCATGTCCATTTGGTCGACGATGCCATCCGACCATCTCATCCTGTCTTGTTCCCTTCTTATGCCTTCAATCTTTCCCAGCATTGGGGTCTTTTCAGTGAGTCAGTTCTTTGCAGCAGGTGACCAAAGTGGATTGGAGTTTCAGCTTCAGCATCAGTCCTTCCAGTGAATATTCAGGACTGATTTCCTGTAGGATTGACTGGTTTGCTGTCCAAGGGACTCTCAAGAGTCTTCTCCAACACCACTGTTCAAAAGCATCAGTTCTTCAGCACTCAGCTTTCTTTATGGTCCAACTCTCACATCTATATATGACTACTGGAAAAACCATAGCTTTGACTAGATGGACCTTTGTCAACAATGTCTTTGCTTTTTAATATGCTCTCTAGGTTGGTATTTATTAGGTTTTCTTCTAGAGAGCTCTTTAAGAAGATTCAAGTTACCAAGGGAACATTTCATGCAAAGATGGCCATAATAAAGGGCAAAAACAGTATGGATCTAACAGAAGCAGAAGATACTAAGAAGGAAGAGGACATAGGTGGTATTAGTTGAATATGGACTTGGTCCAGTCCACCCTCACCTCACCCCACCCCACCCCACGTGCTGACCCCTCACCTCTGCCGCATTCTTAGTGCTTTGACCAAAGAAAGAAAGGAAGGGTTTGCGTTGGGTTTGTGTCCTTAGGACTGCTGAAGGTAAAAAATCACATGTCAGTTTGTCATTTTGTGTCACTAAGGTAGCAGAATCATGAGCTGCTTCCAGTTCCCAGTGTTGTGCTGAGGCAGGATTGACTCCCAGGCTGTTAAGACATGCAGCCCTTATCATCGTTTACATCCACGCTGTAAAGTAAATGGCACTGGTAACATGTCGTCTGGTTGAATGTCCTGCACTGTTCTGCTGGGTGCTGCAGAAGACCAAGGAAGCGGGATTGAGTGTTGAGAGATTGGAACGAGCAATGGCAGAGATTCAGAGTTTCAATCAGTAGATGAGAACAAGATGAGGCTTACACTTAGGGATTGGAAACAGTTTACTGGACTGAAGGAATGTTAGCTTAACCCCTAATACTGAGTGAGAGCGAGGGAAAGAACCTGGAAGGGAGGCTTTCTGGAGAAATAAAATGAGATTAGGGGAGAGAGGGAGGCGTGAGGGGTATGGAAGCCAGTTGGCAGGTGCTGGGTTCCAGGTACAGGTTCAAGGTCTGGGATGCCTGGAGAGGCTAGGACCCTTTCCATGAGTAACCACATGGTGGCGCTGTTGACTATCCCTCTGGTCCTCCCAGGATGATTCTGTCCACTGTGCCCTCTGCTCCCAGCTCAGAGCTGGACCCCAGCACACAGTCAAAAGTAAGTAAGTTTTATATTAAACTTACTTACTTTTGACTGTGTGCTGGGTCTTCATTGCTGTACAGCCTTTTCTCTAGTTGAAGAGAGCAGGGACTACTCTTGGTTGTGGCACACAGGCTTATTGTGGTGGCTTCTCTTGTTGTGGAGCACAGGCCCTGGGCCTCAGCAGTTGGGCACGTGGGCTCAATAGTTGTGGTTCTTGGGCTCTAGAGCACAGGCTCAGTAGTTGTGCACTGACTCAGCTGCTCCATGGCATGTGGGATCCTCCTCCTGGGCTGGGGATGGAACCTGTGCCTCCTGAAGTGGTAGGCGAAGTCCTTACCCCTGCGCCACCAGGGAAGCCCCCGACTAGGATTCTCATGCCCCAGAAAGCCATAATTTTGAGTTTACCATACATATATTAACATCATTATAGATAACAATTTTATCACCTGGAGGGAGTGGAAATGATTGTTTCTTAAAATCTTAAAAAATAAAGTAATGAATCCATTCAAAATTGAGTGATAATTATGACAGACTTTTAAAATTTGCTTCCAAACACAGCTGTTGTATGCAGAATACAAGTGAGGAGGGAGGCGACATCAGACATGTTTAAGAGGCTTTTGATGTAAGGTATAAGTGAGGACTTGGTCTAAAACCGGCACCTGATATCAATCAGACTGACAGCTTATGTAATTAGGTGATACTTGTTTGATCTTCCTGTTAGTAGCTGCTAAGATCTTGAGTCGCCCATAGGTCTGCTATGTAACTACTTTTCCTTAGAACTGTGTTGAAATATGAAAGGCCAGAAGAGCAAGTGCTTGGGTTTGCTGGAGCTGAAGTACGCAAGTCTGTCTTGGGACCTTAGCTGCCAAGTGTCCTAACCATTTAGAAGGTCACAGTGGTCTTCTGAAGTTTTTCTAGGTTTGATATGAGGTGTTAGAAAGTTTTTCTTTGTTGTTGTTGTTGTTGTTTTTTTTTGGTGACTTAGAGAAAAAAGGTAGAGGGACTCCTTTAAAAAAAAAAAAGATTTAAAATAACAAAAGGTAAGAAATCTTTCTGATTTTAGTCTCTGTTTGAGAATTGTTACAAAATGATTTGTCAATAAAGTTGACCATGCATTAAAGTCTCAAGTTGGCACCTGGATGTTTTTTAACCTTCGTTTTAAGGGAGACAGTGTAGAGGACCACAGTGGGCATTTGTGCTGTGCGCTTCTCTTCAGCACGTGGTGGCAAGGAAGAAACGCCAGCGCCTCTGCGTCTCAGCCGTGGGGGCATTTCATGGGTGTCTCCTATGGGGTTGGTAAGAAAGAAACGCCAGTGCCTCTACGTCTCAGCCATGTGGGCATTTCATGGCTGTCTCCTGTGAGGCTGGTAAGGAAGAAACGCCAGTGCCTCTGTGTCTCAGCCATGTGGGCATTTCATGGGTGTCTCCTCTGGGGCTGGTAAGAAAGAAACGCCAGCGCCTCTGCGTCTCAGCCATGTGGGCATTTCATGGGTGTCTTCATGTGGGGCTGGAAAAATCTCCCATTCAATTTAATATGTTCATTTAATATATACTACCTGATATATTTGGGTAGGTGGGTGAGTGCTGATCTTTCATTTTCAAGTAGAAAAGTTGAATTAGTCCATGAAATAGCAGTCAAGCCCAGAGGCTCAGAGCATGCTGGTTGCGTTCAATGTATAACTAAGTCTTCCATTTGCAAAGAGGCAAGACATTTAACCCTTGGTGGTCTCCCATTCTTTGTACCCCTGTTACATTTGCAGCCTGTTCCTTGAGGGTGCGTGGTTTGTTAATCTGTTTGCTCCTTAGATATAAAGATAAATCTTTCTGATTAAGTGGTATTGAAGGGTTTTGAGTTTGTACATTTTTGCCACACGTGTTCTGCAGATGGTTGCTTATAAACATACTTTACCTCTCATACTAGTAAGTGTTTAGTTTCAGAATCATAAGTATATTCTTAGGTAAGAGCCCCTTGATTCAAAGAATGCTCTTGTTGCTGCAGTTTTTAAAATATGGGCTTTTCTGTGCACACACTTAAATCTCTTTATTCATCTTTTTAGGTCCTACAGCTCTGCTGGCTCATGAAATAGGTTTTGGAAGCAAAGTTACAACACACCCACTTGCTAAAGACAAAATGATGAACGGAAGTAAGTACATGCTTATGTTCTAACGTGCAGAAAGACCTACGCAGAAAGCTGTGCTGTAGCATTGTCTCCCACTTGGAAGATATTTTGTACATAGTGATTCTCCATGGGTTGGGGTGTGATGTGTTCCTCACTTTCTTTGCAAGTGTTTTAATGAGAAAAACTGGCTAACGGGTGGGTCTCTATGTGCAGGTTGCCTAACAGGGTACAGGGGCTGAGCCAAAGGCCTGCCGGGTTCCTCGTGGTCACAGATTGAAGTGGTTGCAAAATGCCAGTTTAACTAGTTTACTAAATACTTTGCCAGCAGTCTGAGGATAAAATTTAAACCTTGATGGCAATTTCAGAGGCTGTCCTTTTGCCCACAGTCCAGAGTAAAATGGACATTGCTCCCTTCCTGCAGAGGAGGCCTGCTCCTTCATTGACAGGTTCCTTTGTAGATATTAATATCAGCCAGACATTTAACTTCTATACATTTATTTTTATAAAAACAATTTTCTATTCATGGTAAAGGGAAAAAAAAGCAAGCAGTACAGAAAGGAATGAAGTAAAGGTAAATGATTCCCTTCTCTCTGACTTCCCTACCCCCTTTCTACTTTTCAGAGGTAACTTCTGTTAGGTTTCCTGTGTAACTCTAGAATTTTCTCTGCACATACTCATTATACTTTGTAGTTTAATGTTTTTACTCAAATGAGAGCTAGTAAATGTGTTCTGCAGCTTGCTTTTCGAACCTAACATTATACCTTTCTTCTCCCCTAACTTATCATTTCTCTAATATTACTTGGTACTTAGAGGTTATGTTTTTAAAAACGCATGTCATTGTCTCTGCCCTCCAGGAGTTAATAGCTTGCAGAGACACGTGCACCAAATTAAAAAATGCATCAAATTTCAAATTATGAGACAGTGTATAGTTAGGGGCACAGCAGGGTCACTGCGCTCCTGGATGTGCAGCTGTGTCATGGTGGTTGCTGCCTCAGAAACAGTGCTTCTCGGCGTGTGGTTCAGAGCACCAGCCAGGCAGTACCTTCCTCTGCCACCTGTGCCTGGCGTGCATGTCGAGGGGAGCAGAGACCCAAACCTGTATAGAGAAAGGCACATCACACTGGTGCGGATGTGTGCGAGGGAATCAGAAATTCACACTTGGAAATCATAAGTGGCTCAGCTGGCGTTCAACCAGTGAGGAGACTGGGTGACCAGCTCCATTTAAAACACGCACTAACCAGCAGCCAGTGGCTACATCAAAAGACGTATAATATCAAGAGCAGATTTGAAAATAGCTGTCAAAAGACTGATAATATCAAGAGCAGATTTGAAAATAGCTGTCAAAAGACGGATAATATCAAGAGCAGATTTGAAAATAGCTGTGCCACTGATACATTTTCTCGCCGTATCAGTTCTGCTCTGGCCTTACTCTGAACTAAAAGTAGGGCAATTCATATTCTTTCTTTGTTCATCCTTTCAGAGCAAAGTGATGCATTTGTCATTTTACTGCCTTGTAAAACGGCAGACCTTATGTTTTAAAGGAGTGTTACGTTCACAGCAAAATTAAGCAAAGAGTACAGAGTTTCCATAAACCCTCTGTGCCCCCATCCCCACCTCCCTCCCCATCCACTTCCTTTCCCTCACAAGATGGTACCTTTGTAACAATCGATGAACTGCACTGACACGTCATCACCACCCAAAGTCCATAGTTTACCTTAGGGTTCACTCTTGGTGTTGGACATTCTGCATATTCTTAAATTTGATCCAAAGTAGTATTGATTTTTTTTTTTTTTTTGAAAAATCTACCGTTGCTTTTTAGTTGATAGAAAGGTAAATTGTCAATAAAACCATCTATGTGAAAATTGACTTTTTAAGGCTCTGACTTCTAGGCATTTTTTATGTAGGGGTTTAGTTTACTTTGAGCTAATGGTGGGATTTTGGAGGGTCAGAAAGAACAGAATCAGGCTTCCTTCAGCAGTAACACCTTATGAGAAGGAAGAAGTGAGTGGAACATGTTCCCCGTTATCTGCTTGTGTATCTTTGTGGCTTTTTCCTTGTAACACCTCAGGAAGACGAGGCTGATCAGAAATAGAAGAATGTGAGATTATGGACTCTTGGACACTTACAGGGCACGTTCACATGTGTTATCTCGAGCCTGGCAGCCTAGGTACCCAGTAAGGCACGTATGGGCTTCACTGATGAAGAAACAGGTGCTTGCCTGAGTCGGTCCGGAACTGGGGCCACGTGTCTGTCCACATGAGGCCCATACACACTGCGGTCACCAAGCATTGGGTTCAGTCAGCAAGGCCTCTTGTAAGAAAAAGACATTTGCAGTGTCTGCATTCTGAGAAGTGGAGCTGTGATCACTTCCTGGGTGAAGAGGCCCTTCTGTTTTTCCTCATTGTGAACTTCAAATTAAGAGCAGTGTGACATTTTTCACTCACATAAGCCATCCAATCTGAAGGACAGAGTGTTTCCATTTCTCAGCTTTGAAATAAAGGAGTGACTTCAAAGTTTTGTTCATTTCTCATTTGTATAGTTTACTAAGTGGCTGGATGCTGGTTCCCAGGGACGAGCAGGGACTCCGGAGCAGGTGACTCCCATGTGGCTCCCGCCCCACCCCTTCCTGCCCCCAAGGGCTGGTCTTGTAACCTCGATGGGCCTTGGTTTCCCCATCTGTCACCTGAGGAGGACCATAGGTAGCTCCTGCCTCTCAGGGCTGTTGACGGGCTCCGTGAGTCAGTGTGTGACACACGGGGATGTCTGTGGGTCACCGAAGCTGTGTCAAAGGGCCCACCAGTCAGTGCCTGGCTCTGCCTGGCTCCGGGCTGAGTGCTGGGGATGCAGAGCAGACAGGCTCCTATCGCCAGAGCTCAGCCTGTTGGGTTGGCATCATGCCCATTTTACAGAAGAGGAAAACAGGGAGGTCAGACAGCTGCTAACTAGCAGACTGAGGGTTGAATCTGGCAGACTGATACCTGAGCTGCTGTGCTCAGGGGTCAGTGGCCTTTCCTGGAAGGGCTGGATAGTAATGAACTAGGGCTGTCTGGGCCACCGTGTCTTTGGGGCTCCCAGACCGAAGGGGAGGGTGTGCAGGGGAAAGCGGCTGTTGGTTACTACCCTGTGGCCCCTGGCCTCCCCCGCTGCTTCGTCTCCGGGTTTTGAGAGGGGCTTTGGGGTGTTTGCTTAAAGTTAAAAAGGGATGAACACCTGCAGGTTGACCAGAGATGGACTGGTGCGCAGGTGTCGCTTTTCTCCATCTTCACCACTAGGTGGAGGTGGTCTGTAAGCAGACCTTTAGCTCTTCCTGGCTGAGATTTTTGAGAAGAACCAGAATTTTTAAACATTTTTAACCAGTGTAAGCTGTACTTGTAGTATTTTACCCACAAAGAGGTTGTTACCTGCATCGTTCAGAGCCTTGCCTTCACTGCCTGTGTCTCGGTGTCCATCTCGGCTCGGGGTTCTCTACCTCAGCGCTTGGGATGATCTCTAACCAACAGTAACTGAGGTTAGCTTAGGAAAACCTCCCCCTGCAGGCTAGGGATCCCCTTTTCTTCTGAAGAAGGGTAACTGGGAGAGCGCTCACGGACTGTCGTCAGTTGTTTCACTGGGTGACTTGATTTGTAATGAGAGGCAGCCCTGAAGCAGGGCAGTGGTGTTCATCCCTGGGAAAGGACGGGTATGTTGGGACATGGTCTCTAAAGCTTGCTGGTGCAGCAGGAGCATCTTGCTCAGGTGCGCTGTTCTGTGTGAGCATCAAACAAGCATTTCCTGAGCTTTTTGGGCTCTGGGGACAGAGAAGGGGACAAGATCAAGCCGTGTTCTCGGGGCTTCTCAGAGGGGAAGGGAGCAGAGGTCGTGTGGTGTTTCAGGCCCAACTCTGCCTGCAGGGACCAGATGGGGCAGGATTGCATAGAGGACCCTTGTGGGCTTTTGACCCCAGCCCTGAATCTATTTGTCCTTCATGTCCTGTCATTGAGCAGTGTCACCATGCAGCCAGGTGGCCAGAAGTCCTCATTGGTGTCTCCCCACGTCCAGTCCCTCCGCAGGGTCTTGGCGTCTTATCTCCAAGACATACCTCGGGCCTCTGTGTCCTCACTGTGGCCTCTATCCCGTCCAGGTCGCTGTTTATTCCTGTGGGTTCTTCGTCTCCCCTCTGCTTCTTTCTGCCCAGGCTTTCTGCACAGGCTGGGCCCCCGGGCCTGTGTACCATGATTTGGAGTTGAGGGTCACTTCAAGGTGCCGGAAAAAGTGGTAAAGACTTCTCATGGGGGGGCACCTGGCTGTCCTCTGGTTTGCACTGTGGAACGTGCCCTGTTTGGTGGTGCTGAGAGTGGAGGGAAAGGCAGGAGGAACGGGGGACTCTGCACACAGAGGTCCTGCATTGAGGCAGCAGGCAGGGAGTGTTCATTCGATCTTCCCTTCACCTGACACTTGGGAGTACCTCCCTGCTGCCATTAGCATTCTAGACTGGACGGGTAGGTGAGGGCTCAGCGTTTCACAGACCAGAAGTAAATAGGAGCCGGATGGTTTCCTGGGTGCTGGGAGGGTGCATGATAGAGTGACCTGGGGGGCCTGGTGAGAGAGGGGTCCATGCTGAGTTCAAAGGAGTGAGTTGCTGAGAGGAGCTTTCTAGGCAGAGGGAGCAGCCTGGGCAGCTCCTCCAGGGCCGGAAAGACTACAGTGCCCTCTGTAGCAGAGCTGAAAGCTTCAGGCGGGAGAATAGGCCCTGGGAGCCGCTGCGGGGTCAAGGGGCCAGGCCACGTGGGGTGCTGCTGCATGTGAGAAGTTTGGGCCTGGTGCTTGTGCAGTAGGAGGATTTGGTGATTGTCTGATGTGGAGTGTGAGGGTGGGGGGTGGTTCAGGGAATCCCAGCTTTGAGCCCTCAGATCTCGGAGGTGGTCGTGTTTACTTCATGCAAATATAGGAGCAGCCTGTTTTCTTACTACATTTGCAAAGATACAGCCAGCTGTGGCCTCCGAAAGCAAGCAGTGCCTGACGAGAAACTAGGTTTCTCCCCCACTTGCACCTCTCTCTCCCTACCCACGACACATTGTGCGGTTTCTGCTTGTTTGCTTTGGAGGCAACAGAAAGTGTGCATCACCCAGGGTGTCTGTATGTTACAGGTCGTTTCTACCTTCAGCACTGGTTCCCCTACCTCCCCCTTCCCCTAGCATTTTATAGGGAAGGAAAAGTAATTTTCCCTTGTATCCTGAGTTCTTAGTTGAGACCCTTGTTACACTAGACAGGTTGACTGGAGGAGAACAAAGTTTATTAACATGTATACTTTATGTTTGGGCTTCCCAGGTGGTGCTAGTGGTAAAGAATTCGCCTGCCAATGCAGGAGACCTCATTGGGGGCTGTGGAGGCCTGGCAGGCTACAAGCCATGGGGTTGCAGAGTCAGACACAGCTAAGCAACTAAGCACTAGAACTCATGTTTACATGAAAGAGCCCCAGGGGAAAATGAGTAATTCCCTGAGATGGTTTAGAATTCTGGCTTAAATTCCATCTTAATAGGGAAAGGGGAGACAGCCTCTCAGGGGAAGGTAATTGGGTTTTCAGAAAGATGAAGGGGCCCTTTGAAGAGTAGATGGGAGGAGTGATAGTTGTGACAACGTTTGTCTGGGTGCAGTATCAGCTCCTGGTTCTCTCTTCTGATTGATAGAACTTCCCGGAGGGGATTTCTGATAGCTGAGTTCCTTTTGGACAGTCTGGGCTTAGGTAGGAGAGGGGTTTCAGAGAAACCCTCTCCCTTTCTGTCCTGCTGTGTTCTGAGAGCTGGGGGTGCCTAATGGAGTTATGAGTGACTAGCTACAGTGTTGGGGTTGTGAGCTTTTGCTTTTTTAAAATTTTTGGCTCTTTTGTGTCTTCGTTTTTGTGAGACAGTAGTGTGTAGTATGGAGAAGGCAGTGCACCTCACTCCAGTATTCTTGCCTGGAAAATCCATGGACGGAGGAGCCTGGTAGGCTGCAGTCCATGGGGTCGCTGAGAGTCAGACACGACTGAGTGACTTCACTTTCACGCATTGGAGAAGGAAATGGCAGCCCACTCCAGTGTTCTTGCCTGGAGAATCCCAGGGACAGTGGAGCCTGGTGGGCTGCCGACTGTGGGGTCGCACAGAGTCGGACACGACTGAAGCGACTTAGCAGCAGCAGCAGTGTGTCATAAGGGAATGGAAGTGTTGAGTGGTGTTCATGGCTGTCCTACGTAGCCCACGAGGACGTAACCCTTCTTTGTTTTTATTTCCCAGGTCATTACAGCTACTCCGAGAACCGTGTGGAGAAGGACGGCCTGATCCTCACCAGCCGGGGGCCAGGAACCAGCTTCGAGTTTGCGCTGAAGATCGTCGAGGCGCTGGTTGGCAAGGAGGTGGCCGACCAAGTTAAGGCCCCGCTGGTTCTTAAAGATTAAAGTGGAGAGGCTTGATGATGGGTCAGAGAGACAGGCCACTTACTTGTAATCCCGCCTCATTGTGTTCACTTTTAAGGGGGGGGGGCAGTCACTGTGCCGAGAAGCCATCTTCCTCACTCCCTCCCTGTCCATTTGTGGCTCTGACATGACAGCTATGCAGAGATTCCAGTTGTGTCCCCTCATTTCTGAACCTTGATTGCAGAATAAATAGGGCATTTAGCAAACTACCAACTGTTCCTTCTTTTCTCTCGGGTCTGTTTTCTTGTGTGAAACCAAGTAGTATCAGCTTCATCTGCAGCTCGTAACTATTGTTCAGTCGTGTCCAGCTTTTTGCAACCTCATGGACTGAAGCCAACCTGGCTTCTCTGCCCATGAAATTCTCCAGGCAAGAATACTGGAGTGGGTTGCCATGCCCTTCTCCAGGGGATCTTCCCCACCCAGGGATCGAACTCCAGTCTCCTCCATTGCAGGCAGGTTCTTCACCATCTGAACCATCAGCAAAACTGGTAGCTCATAACTATTGATCCAGCTGCTGAAATAACTGAACAGGGGACATGGTTCACACAGCAAGGTGAAAACACACACAACAGACGAAAGAGGCTTGTGACTTCTCTCCGGTTCATTAACTAACTGTATCCCTAGTGTGCTGTTAAAAATACCAACGCAGTTGGCTTACTGGTGAATTTTTGTAAGTTAGTTCCTCATCTCCTGTTGCAGAAAAAGTCCTGAGATGGGAGTTGAGAACCTCTCAAGCCTGGCCTTGCCTGTTTTCCCCTCCTCGAGGAACAGCACCCACCTCTTTCAGCTGCCCAGGCCTCTAGGTGGGGTGGGTGAGTTGAACACCAGGGCATGGGCCCATCCAGTCAGAGCCCAGCACACCTGACCACGTAGCCCAGGTGAGACCCGTCAGCCAGTGAGATTCTGTGCTGGGACTTGCCCTGCTTGCTGCGGTTCTATCTGCCAGGTGCTCAGGGGGACTGGCCCTAGCATGGCTCCAGAATAAGAGGTAGGAAGCTGAGGACGAGGCTTGACCCAAGGTCTGTCTACACCTAGAGCAGGACGACAACTGGACTTTTGAACACGTGTCAATTCCCTTGACTTTTGTGTTGGTGGAATCATTTATAAGGGACTGATGAGAGGGAAGTGAACTTCTGATGGCAGAGGGCTGAGCTACTAAGTAAAACTGCCCAACACAGAGAATGTGCGTTGCTGGGCGGCCTTGTCCTTGGCTATCCTTCCTTTCCTCCTGGGCATAGTATGGACATCAGTGAACTTTCTGAAAAGGCCAGGCCAGGTGGTCAGTGCTTAGGTTTGTGGGCTGTCAAGCTTCCATCAGAATTGCTCAGTTCTGACCAGGCTGCACAGAAGCACCCACAGTCAGCCATCAGGACCACCGTGCAGCAAAACCCCCTTCAGCAAACCAGGCAGCAGCAGAGCTGGACCCTCAGTTTGGCTGCAGTTTGTAGATTGACCCCTGAACCAGAAGGCAAGGTGGATGTTCATTACTAAAAATGCAAATAATGCTTGTTTTGATGAGCTCCTCACAGGATATGAGGAGGGGGAACAGGAGAGACCTCATGAGGGGTGGGGGCCGCTGAGGCTTCAGCTGAGACCTGAGGGCAGGCCCGGCTCCATGAGCAACTGTCAGCATTGCTGCACCCTGCGGTGTGCTGAGCCTGATCCTGGGGCTGGAGTAACCATGGGGAGACATGGTCTGTCCTAGATCTGTGTAGAGTTGTTTAGTCACTCCATTGTGTCTGACTGTGAGCCCATTGACTGCAGCACTCCAGGCTGCTCTGTCCATTATCAACTCCCGGAGCTTACTCAAACTCGTCCATTGAGTTGGTGATGCCATCCAACCTTCTCATCCTCTGTCATCCCTTTCTGCCCTCAATCTTTCCCAGCATCCGGGTCTTTTCCAGTGAGTTGGCTCTTCACATCAGGTGGCCAAAGTATTGGAGCTTCAGCTTCAGCGTCAGTCCTTCCAATGAATATTCTGGACTGATTTCCTTTAGGATTGACTGGTTTGATCTTGCAGTCCAAGGGACTCTCAAGAGTCTTCAACACCACACTTGGAAAGCATCAATTCTTCAGTGCTCAGCCTTCTTTATGGTCCAGCTCTCACATCAATACATGACTACTGTAAAAATCAAAGCTGCTAGACTGACCTTTGTCAGCAAAGTAATGGTCTCTGCTTTTTATTTTTTTTTTTTTATCCTTTTCTGTTTATTATTTTTTTACTTTATTGGTTCTGCCATACATTGACATGAATCTGCCACAGGTGTACATAAGTTCCCAATCCCGAACCCCCTTCCCACCACCCTCCCCACATCATCTCTCTGGGTCATCCCAGTGCACCAGCCCCAAGCATCCTGTATCCTGCATTGAACCCAGGCTGGCAATTCGTTTCCTACATGATAGTATACATGTTTGGATGCCTGTCATAGGTTTGTCATAGCTTTTCTTCTAAGGAACAAGAATCTTTTAATTTCATGGCTGCAGTCATCTTCTGAAGTGCTTTTGGAGCCCAAGAAAAGAAAGTCTGTCACTGTTAGCATTGTTTCCCCATGTATTTGCCATTAAGTGATGGGACTGAATTCCATCATCTTTGTTTTTTGAATGTTGAGTTTTAGGCCAGCTTTTCACTCTCTCTTTCATTTTCATCAAGAAGCTATTTAGTTCCTCTTCACTTTCTGCCACGAGGGTGGAGTCGTCTGCATATCTGAGATTATTGATATTTCTTCCAGCAATCTTGATTCCAGCTTGTGCTTCATCCAGCCTGGCATTTTGCATGATGTACTCTGCATTTAAGTTCAATAAGCAGGGTGACAATATACAGCCTTGATGTACTCCTTTCCCTATTTGGAACTAGTCCGTTATTCCATGTCCAGTTCTGGCTGTTGCTTCTTGACCTAAATACAGATTTCTCAGGAGGCAGGTAAGGTGATCTGGTATTCCCATCTCTTGAAGAATTTTCCACAGTTGTGATCCACACAGTCAAAAGCTTTAGCATAGTCAATGAAGCAGAAGTAGATGTTCTTCTGAGATTCTCTTGCTTTTTCTGTGACCCAAAATGGATGTGTGGGGTCAGGAGAGAGGAAAAGATCCACATTCTATGTGGAAAAGCAGAGAGAAGAGACAGTGACAGACTGTTCGACAGGGTGTGTAGAGAGGGCTCTGAAAAAAGGCCTGAGGGGGGGCCTGGTATCTGCTGAGAGCATTCCAGGAAGAAGAAACAGGAAGAGCTAAGGCTCTGAGGCTCGGGTGAGGTGAAGCACTGGGTTGCTCGAGGGGTGGGGTTGGAGAGGGAGCTGGCGCCACTGGGAATAGTCAGCAGAGCCCTGACCCTTCTTGGTCCAGAGGTCGGCTCTGTTGAGAGAAGACCCCATGGGGAGCAACAATGAGGACCCCAGAGGTGGGCACGCATGTGGGTAAGAGGGAAACTATTTCCGAGATTCCATCTTGAACATAAGGTCACATGGAGACTTTGTGGCCTTAGCCAGAGAAGGAGCCCTTGTGGTAGGCTGGTGAATTTGGAGTTGAGATCGATGAATTTGAAAGGTCTATAAAATATACTTTCAATGAAGAAAGACTCAAAACCTGCTACGTCGAAAGTCACAAATTACTGGCGTTTATTATTCATTGTTAACAGTGAGCACTGAACCTCCTGCAGTACTTCCCTGGCAGTCCAGTGGTTAAGACTGCCGTTCTACTGCAGAGGAGGCTGGGGGGGGGGGGGGGTTCAATCCCTAGCTGGGAGAGTGAGATCCTGCATGCCTTGGGGCCAAAAAAGAAAAAGGAAACAAATTGATTATTTGGTTTAAAAAAACAACAAAGCTCTTGCAAGTCACAAACGTTGTACCAGCAACCCCCACCTCTGATTCAGCTCCTTGGAATCTGAGTGATCTGCAGGAAGGGGGCAAGGAAAGGTGATTCCAAGTGGACAGAAGGGAAAGAGTATTTTTAAGAGGCTCAGGTTATCAGAGTCCAGGAGATTTTTCTCCCCTGTGTTTGGGGTGGGGTTTTCAGGATCTGCTTTATCTAAACCCTGGGCCTTTTCTGGCCAGGTCAGGAATGACTGGCTTTAGGCGTATCAATAACATTTAACTGCCTCTACCCTCTCTATCTGTCAACTTCTTTCCTAAGCTAAACACAACTAATCTCTTCCTTCTAGGAAGTAAAGGTGGGAGGGGGCCGTGGTGCCCAGAAAGAGAACTTGGGACTCGAGGAAGGGTTCTGTCCACATTTCCAAGTGATCTGGACTTAGAATTTAGGTGTGTGGTCCATCCAGCTGGACCTCCTCCTCATTTGAGGGTCACTCCACTTTGGGCATCAGTTTTACTTTGCCAACAAAGGTCTGTCTAGTCAAAGCTATGGTTTTTTCAGTAGTCATGTATGGATGTGAGAGTTGGACTGTAAGGAAAGCTTATGGGGCTCCTTAAGGAGTGCTAAAGATTTAATACTTTTGAACTGTAGATTTGGAGAAGACTCTTGAGAGTCACTTGGACTGCAAGGAGATCAATTCAAACCAATCAATCCTAAAGGAAATCAGTCCTGAATGTTCATTGGAAGGACTGATGCTGAAGCTCCAATACTTTGGCCATCTGATGCAAAGAACTGACTCATTGGAAAAGTCCCTAATGCTGGGAAGGATTGAAGGCAGGAGAAGGGGATGACAGAGGATGAGATGGTTGAATGGCATCACCAGCTCGATGGATATGAGTTTCAGCAAGCTCCAGGAGTTGGTGATGGACAGGGTAGTCTGGTGTGCTGCAGTCCAAGGGGTCACAAAGACTAAGGAGGGGTGCTGTCCACATTTCCAAGTGACCTGGATTTGAGCAACTGAACTGAACTCCTTCATGCTTATCTTTGGGGCTTTGGGAGCCCTGGTGTCTGCCCAAGGCCGGTTGTAGAATTAGAGAGGAGGTGGTGTCTGGAAATCAAGTCTCACCCAGAGTCCAGTCCCCTCGACTGAAAGGAGCAAATCCCTCTTGCAGGAAGCGGCTCTGAGACCTTGACCCAGCAGCTCTGGGCCCCAGCCTTCCTAGCCGTTTCACTGGTCAGAGGTGGCCAGGCTGCAATCCCTGAGGCCTTAGGCAGTGGTACCCTAGGGAATTGATGGCCAAACTGCTCTTCCACTTGGGTGATTGTGATTTTGATTCTTGGTGAAAGCCTGATGAATAAAATGAAGGAAGGGCTGTGTCCCAGGTGCTGAATAGAGCAGGGAGGGCCCAGGGCTGACTGGATGGCTAACTGACTCTTTTCAACCCCATGGAGTGTAGCCTACCAGGTTCCTTTGTCCATGGGATTCTCCAGGCAAGAATACTTAAGTGGGTACCCATTGCCTTCTCCAGGGGGTCTTCTTGACCCAGGGATCTAACCTAGCTCTCCTGCATTGCAGGCAGATTCTTTACCATCTGAGCCATCAGGGAAGCCCTTCAGTTCGATTCAGTTGCTCAGTCGTGTCTGACTCTTTTGCAACCCCATGAATTGCAGCACCCCAGGCCTCCCTGTCCATCACCAGCTCCCGGAGTTTACCCAAACTCATGTCCATCGAGTCGGTGATGCAATCCAGCCATCTCATCTCTGTCATCCCCTTCTCCTCCTGCCACCAATCCCTCCCAGCATCAGGGTCTTTTCCAATGAGTCAGCTCTTTGAATCAGGTGACCAAAGTATTGCAGTTTCAGCTTCAACATCAGCTCTTCCAATGAACACCCAGGACTGATCTCCTTTAGAATGGACTGGTTGGATCTCCTTGCAGTCCAAGGGACTCTCAAGAGTCTTCTCCAACACCACAGTTCAAAAGCATCAATTCTTTGGTGCTCAGCTTTCTTCACAGTCCAACTTTCACATCCACACATGACCACTGGAAAAACCATAGCCTTGACTAGATAGACCTTTGTTGGCAAAGTAATGTCTCTGCTTTTGAATATGCTATCTAGGTTGGTCATTACTTTCCTTCCAAGGAGTAAGCGTCTTTTGATTTCATGGTTGCAATCACCATCTGTAGTGATTTTGGAGCCCCCCCAAAATAAAGTCTGACACTGTTTCCACTGTTTCCCCATTTATTTGCCATGAAGTGATGGGACCAGATGCCATGATCTTCGTTTTCTGAATGTTGAGCTTTAGGCCAACTTTTTCACTGTCCTCTTTCACTTTTATCAAGAGGCTTTTTAGTTCCTCTTTACTTTCTGCCATAAGGGTGGTGTCATCTGCATATTTGAGGTTATTGATATTTCTCCCAGCAATCTGGATTCCAGCTTGTGCTTCTTCCAGCCCAGCATTTCTTATGATGTACTCTGCATATAAGTTAAATAAGCAGGGTGACTTGATGTACTCCTTTTCCTATTTGGAACCAGTCTGTTGTTCCTTGTCCAGTTCTAACCTTTCACAACTGATACAAAAGGAATCCTTACATATGTCACTGTTTTGTCCTTTTTTTTTTTTTAACTGATTATCTCTCTTTAAAAAAATTATTTATTTGTTTTTGGCTGTGCTGCGTCTTCACTGCTGCGTGCAGGCTTTCTCTAGTTACAGAGAGTATGGGCTACTCTTCATCGCTGTGCTTGGTCTTCTCATCTCGGTGGCTTTACCTGTTGCAGAGCACAGGCTCTAGGGTACTTGGCTTCAGTAGTTGCAGCACAGCAGTTGCCCTGCGGTGTGTGAGATCTTCCTGGACCAGAGATCAAACCCGTGTTCCCTGCATTGGCAGGCAGATTCTTAACCACTGGATGACCAGGGAAGCCCTCGCTGATCACATCTTAGGTAAATTTTCTCTACTGATTTATAGGCTGGCTACTACATTATGCCATCCCTGGTGGCTCAGTGGTAAAGAATCTGCCAGCAATGCAGGAGACACAGGAGACATGGGTTCAGTTCCTGGGTTGGGACAATCCCCCAGAGGAGAAAATAGCAACTCACTCCAGTATTCTTCCCTGATAGCTCAGTTGGGGGCTTAGTTGGGGCTTCCCTGATAGCTCAGTTAGTAAAGAATCCACCTGAAATGCAGAAGACCCTGGTTCAATTCCTGGGTTGGGAAGATCTGCTAGAGAAGGGGAAAAGCTACCCATTCCAGTATTCTGGCCTGGAGAACTGGGTCTCCAGATCACAAAGGGTCAGACAAGACTGAGCAACTTTCACTTTCATTTGGGCTTCCCTTGTGGCTCAGTTCAGTTCAGTCGCTCANACGACCGAGGATGAGATGGCTGGATGGCATCACTGACTCAATAGGCGTGAGTCTGAGTGAACTCTGGGAGTTGGTGATGGACAGGGAGGCCTGGCGTGCTGCGATTCATGGGGTCGCAAAGAGTCAGACATGACTGAGCGACTGAACTGAACTGACTGAACTGAAGGTAGTATGATATCTATTCTTAGTTTTCTAAGGAGCCTCCATACTGTTCTCCATAGTAGCTGTAAATTTACATTCTTACCCACAGTGAAAGAGGGTTCTTTTTTCTCCATACCTTTCCAGCATCTATTATTTATAGACTTTTTGGTGAGATTCATTCTGACCAGAGTGAGGCGATACCTCATTGTAGTGTTGATTTGCTTTTCTCTAAGAATTAGTGAGGTTGGCCTGTTGGCCATCTGTATAATTTCTTTGGAGAAGTGTCTATTTAGGTTTTCTGCTTGTTTTTGTTGTTGTTGTTTGCTTTTTTACATATTGAACTGTATGAGCTGTTTGTATATTTTGGAAATTAATTTGGAAATTAATCCTTTGTTGGTTGTGTGGCTTGCAAATATTTTCTCCTGTTCTGAGGTTATCTTTTCCTTTGCTGTGCAAAGCCTTTGATTCCATTTGTTTATTTTTGTTTTTATATTTTGTTTTTATTTCCACTGTTGCAATTTATGTCAAAGAGGTTAATGTTAATGAGAATTTAACTTATTCCCCTTCTGTGATTACTGAAATGTTTTGACTTATTCTTGCTATCTTATGTTTGCTTTTTACCATGATTTTTCATGTTAAATTTCTTCTCTTTCACCATTTGTTGGATTAATCATTCTCTTAAAGTTTCATTTTCTTTTTCATCAAGTGTTTTAGGGGCCGTACATCCAACTTCTACCATCCTTCCTGAGACAGTTTTGTAGTCTTGTTTCTTTTTGTGCTGTAGATTGAATACCATCTGCACGTGTGTGCATGTTCACTCTCTCAGTAGTATCTCACTTTTTGCAACCCCATAGACTGTAGCCCAGCAGGCTCTTCTGTCCACCGGATTTCCCAGGCAAGTGTGTTGCCATTTCCTCCTTCAGGGGATCCTCTTGACCTGGGTTTGAAACCAAGTCTTCCGTGTCTCCTGCATTGGCAGGTGGATTCTTTACTACTGAGCCACCTGGGAAGGCCCTTGAATACCTTCTACTTACCTTAAAGTTTGTTTTCATGTTTACATTAAAAATCCTTTCTTTTGCAGTATCTAATCTGTTGTCAGACTCCTAAAATTTTTTTCAGGTATAACATTTTCCAGGTTTAAGACTTCCATTTGGCTCTCTTTTTACAGTTTCTGTATCATTCCTAAAAAGTTGTCCCTAGGGACTTCCCTTCTGGTCCAGAGGCTAGGACTCCCCACTCCCAATGCAGGGAACTGGGGTTCAATCTCTGATCAGGGAACTAAATCCCACATGTGGTAAGTTAAGAGTTTGCATGACACAGCTAAAGATCCCAAGGGCCTCAGCTAAGATCTGGCCCAGCCAAATAAATAAATGTTAGAAAAAGTCAGCCCTAAATCTTCACCCATTATATCCATCTTTTCCTGTCAAATCTCTAACATGTATAATAATTATTTTCACATCTTCACTAAGTCTGGTACATGGCTTTTCTGTGGGTCTTCTTCTATGGACTGCTTTTTTCTCTTGATTATGGGATGCACTCTCCTGCTTCTTTGCAGGTCTCATAAATTCTGATGTACCCTGAACATTATGGGTGATGCACTGTAGGACAGTGGTTTCTGTCATCTTCCTCTGAAAGGTGATGAACTTTGTTCTAGAAAGCAGTTCAGTTACTGGCAGATAAGCTTTGATCCCATAGCAGCTTAGTTCTCTGGTTTGTTCAGGTAGGTTTACTTTAGTTTTGCCCTCAGTCTGGGATGTGGGCTTCACTTCTAAAACATCACCCTTTTGGGGTTTTAGTAGAAAGTCTAAGAGGTTTACCAAGCACCTCGAACTTGAGTGGACTTAAATTCCAAACTCTGTGTATGCAGTTGGGCAGCTGCTGAAATCTCAGCTCCATCCTTTGCCCCTCCAGGTGTCACTTTCAGCCAGGCTCCTTGGAGGCATGATCCATACACATACTGTGCTGGAGCCAGCCAAGGACTGAAGGGGTGTTTGTACACAGATTTTGGGCATTCCTCCTTTTGGGATCTGCCCTCCCTCAATTCCCAGCTACTCTGGCAGACCTGAAACCCAACTTCTATCTTTCCAGCCCTGTAAGACGGCCTGCCAAGCAAGAGATGTGGGTTCGATCCCTGATCTGGAAAGATCCTCGAGAAGGAAATGGCCACCCACTTCAGTATTCTTGTCTGGGAAGTTCCATGGACAGAGGAGCTTGGTGGGCTACAGTCCATGGGCTCACAAAAGTGTCAGGCACGACTTAGCAACTAAACAACAAGATAGCCACTTTCTGTTTGAGTTCTATTTCTTGTGTACAGAGAAAATTAAGAACTCTCAGGGGAAAGCTGGCTACTCTTGGATCACCCCTGGATTCCTTCCTTGTAGGGCACTGGTTGCTTTCCAGCACCTTCACATAGTTGTTTTTTTATGTTTTTCCTGAGTTTATAATTGTCACGAGTAGGCTGGGTGAATCTGACACAAGCTTCTGTGCTATTATCTGAAGTGAAACTTATCCTGTAGATTTTGAAAAAAAAAAAAAAACATTTATTTATTTGACTGCATTGGGTCTTAGTTGTGGCGTGTGAACTCCCAGTTGTGGCATGCAGGCTCTAGCTTCTTGACCAGGGATTGAATCCAGGCCCCCTGCATTGGGAGTGAAGAGTCTTGGCCAGTGGACCACCAGATTTTTAATATACACTGTGTGTGCTCAGTCATGTCTGATTCTTTGTGGGCCCATGGACTATAGCCCATTGCATGCTCAGTTGCTTCAGTCATGTCCAACTCTTTGCCACCCTATGAACCATAGCCTGCCAGGCCCCTCTGTCCATGGGATTCTCCAGGCAAGAATACTGGAGTGGGTTGCCATTCCCTCCTCCAGGGGATCTTCCCCCACTAGGTGATTGAAATTCACGTCTCTTACCTCTCCTGCCTTGGCAGGCAGGTTCTTTACCACTAGCGCAACCTGGGAAGCCCATAGCCCATTAGGCTCCTCTGTCCATGGAATTTTCCAGGCAATACAGGAGTGGGTTGCCATTTCCTTCTTCAGGGATATTCCTGGTCCAGGGGTCAAACCCATGTCTCCAGGCAGATTCTTTACCACTGAGCCACCAGGGAAGCCTCATGTATACTAACAATATTCAAAATATCCAGAATTAATCAATTCTATCCTCTTCTCCAAAAAGACAAAAATGTGCATTTGATTTCACTTCCCCCATCATTCTCCTTTTCCCTGAAATAATCTGGGATCTTAGGTCTCTGTTATTATTAATTTTTAAACTATGCAACGAAATGCATAGAAATTATTTAAATTTCACTAGAAGTTGTAATGGCTGTCCTGTTTGCCTCTGGCCCATTGAATAACACAGTTTCCTCCTTCTTGGATTCTTTCTTTCTTGCTCTGTTTCACCTTGAGGAATTCCTTCAGAGAGCAAATCTGAGAGTTACAGATGTCCTGAGGTTTATATGCCCTAAATACTCCATGTGGCCTTTCACCGGAATGCTGATTGGGCTGGGAAAAAGACTCTTGGATCAAAGTCATTTTTTCTTAGATTCTTGATATTGATATTGCTCCATTTTCTTCCAACATCCTGTGTTGCTGGGGCTCATATAATTCTTAACTCTTTGTAGATAAGTGTCTCCTTGTTTTCCTCTGGAAAGGATTTCCCCCTCCTTTCTTCATATTCTGAAGTTTTGGGAAAAGTGTCTGGGTATGTCTTATTTCCAGGTAAGTCATTTATCACCTGAGGGCCCTTCCCATGTGAAGACCTGTATCTTTTCTTCAGATCTGGGAAATTTTCTTCTATTATGATTTTAAAAAATATATTTATTTATTTGTTTATCTTAGCTGCAGCACACAGGATCTTCCATTGTGGCATGGGGGCTCAGTATCCCTACATATGTTCAGGCACCTGATGCAAAGATTGGACTCATTGGAAAAATCCCTGACGCTGGGAAAGATTGAAGGCAGGAGGAGAAGGGGATGACAGAGGATGAGATGGTTGGATGGTATCATTGACTCAATGAACATAAGTTTGAACAAACTCTTGATAGTGAAGGACAGGCAAGCCTGGTGTGCTGCAGTCCATGGGGTCGCAAAGAGCTGAACACTCAGCGACTGAACAACAACAAGGCATGGGGGATCTTGTTCCCCGACCAGGGATCGAACACTTGTCCCCTGCATTGCAAGGCAGATTCTTAACCACTGTGCCACTAGAGAAATCCCTGTTAAGTTTTAATAGTATTTCTTTCATGCCATTCTTCATTCCTGCCTCCTCAGATTCTAACTGTGTGTTTACTTTTCTTCCCCTCTTCTGTTCCTTGGATCCTTTTTTCCTATATGTGCTTAGTCACTCAGTCGTGTCCGACTCTTTGCAACCCCATGGACTGCAGCCCATCAGGCTCCTCTGTCTACGGGGATTCTCCAGGCAAGAATACTGGAGTGGGTTGCCATGCCCTCCTCCAGGGGATCTGCTCAACCCAAGGATCAAACCCAGGCCTCCCCCTTTGCAGGCAGATTCTTTTACCAACTGAGCCAGCATGGAAGCCCAAGAATACTGGAGTGGGTAGCCTATCCCTTCTCCAGAGGATCTTCTTGACCCAGGAATCAAACCAGGGTCTTTTGCACTGCAGGCGATTCTTTACCAGCTGAGCTAACAGGGAAGCCCTTTTTATTATTATTTTTTAATGCCTTGTTTTTGTGTCATGTAATACTGTGTCTAATCTCTGAGGATTATTTTCGTGTGTTTGCTTTGTGAAATGTTTGCCCAAGTGTTGGTCTCTGTTTATAGAGTTTTGTGCTCTTCTTGATATTAATTTTTTCCCAAAGGCTCAATGATTTTTCATTTTATGCTCATGTTTGCGTTTGAAAACTCCCCTTCTTCTGTCGGTGGATCCAGGCTCAGATCTCATGTCCTACGAAGAGGAAATGTCTGTGCTTCTGGACAGGGTGTGCAGTGGGGACGGGTCCTTTTCATCAGCTAGGGCTTTCCACCCCACCTGGAGACTTCCTTGTCACCTGGGGCCTGTCTCTTGGACACCAGCACACTAGCCTGGAGGCAGACACTCACTGGCACGGCTTAGCGCAGGGTTGGGGGTGGGAGCGGCTGGCCAGCAGATCCTCTGCAAGTGGTTCCGCAGATAATCACCCTGACGACTGCCCCAGGGCTGCTTCCTGTTCTGTGCCCATAAACACAGAACTTTCGCAGAACTCTTGGAACGGCTTTCACAGAAGTCATTGCCTGCGAATATTTTAGCCTTCCTTTCCCTTTGATCCGATTGCTCCATCAGACCACACCTATCTGCTCTGCGTCTTTCATGAATTCCTGAAACAGTCTGCGCTGCCAACGAGATGTTTTTGGCTTTTATTCTTCATTTCGGGAGATTTCAGGAGATGTTTAGCAGGGAGGCAGGAGAGCTATACGTGTTAGGCCGTGGATGGACTCCCCACAGCCCCTGCCGTGTTACATCCCTAGCTGTGAACTACAAGAAGGGCTCTGATGACTACCGAGACCATGTGCCGCAGTTGCGGAAACCTGTGCACTTAGAGCCCGTGCTCTGCACCAAAAGAAGCCACCTTGACAAGAACCCTGTGACCGCAAGTAGAGAGTAGCCCCCACTCGCCACAATGAGAGAAAGCCCGTGTGTAGCAGTGAAGACCCAGAGCATCCAAAAATAAACGGAGGCAGTTAAAAAAAAAAGGGGGGGGGTCTCTGCACCACTCCAAATAAGCTCCAACTTTAGGAAAAAGACCTTCCAACAGTAACCAGAAAAGGAGTTGAAAGCATAGCCTCAAAATTAGACTACAAAGGAAATCTTTCTGTGCAATTTCCACCTAGAACCAGTTATGGGGAAGTGAGGTGATCAATAATTCCAGAAAAGTGTAAATGGGCTCTTCTAAGTCAGCCACAACTTGTGTCAGTACACACTGATGCATAAATAACACGGCAAAGTTTTATGTGCAACTCAGGGCGTGGCACTTCTGTATGATTCAGAAAGAAAAATATGAGTTTGCATAGCTGGAAATGAGCATTGGGTGGGGATTAAGCAAGGACAGAATTATAATGCACACTGGGTGGGATGATGTGTGTGCGTGCTGTTACTCGGTCACGTCCGACTCTGCGACCCCATGGACTGTAGCCCGCTAGTCTCCTCTGTCCAGGAAATTCTCTAGGCAAGAACACTGGAGTAGGTTGCCATTCCCTCCTCCAGGGGATCTTCCCAACCCAGGGATTGAACCTGGGTCTCTTGCATTGTAGGTAGATTATTTATCATCTGAGCCACCAAGGTAGGAAAAGAACACCCCTTTTTGCCTATAAGGCTGTTCAGAGAAAGCTCTGTATCCAGAAAACTGTCTTGTTAGGATTACTGAATACATAAAATCATTAAGAATAGAATTTGAGAAAAAAATAGACATAAATAGATGTCTACAGATTGATCAAAACTTCAAGTAAGCAGATGATACCATTCTAATGGCAGAAAGTGAAGAGGAACTAAAGAGTCTCTTGATGAAGGTGAAAGAGGAGAGTGAAAAAGCTGAATTGAAATTGAGCATTCAAAAAACTAAGATCTTGGCATCAGGTCCCATCACTTCATGGCAACTAGAAAGGGAAAAAGTGGAAGCAGAGGCAGATTTTGTTTTCTTGGGCTCCCAAATCACTGCAGATGGTGATTGCAGCTTTGAAGTTAAAAGGTGCTTACTCCTTGGAAGAAAAGCTATGCTGCTGCTGCTAAGTCACTTCAGTCATGTCCGACTCTGTGGGACCCCATAGACGGCAGCCCACCAGGCTCCCCCGTCCTTGGGATTCTTCAGGCAAGAACATTGGTGTGGGTTGCCGTTTCCTTCTCCAATGCATGAAAGTGAAAAATGAAAGTGAAGTCACTCAGTTGTGTCCGACTCTTAGTGACCCCATGGACTGCAGCCCACCAGGCTCCTCTGTCCATGGGATTTTCCAGGCAAAAGTACTGGAGTGGGGTGCCATTACCTTCTCCGGAAGAAAAGCTATAGCAAATTGAAACAGAATATTAAAGAGTAGAGACATCTCTTTGCCGACAAAGGTCTAGTCAAAGCTATGATTTTTTCCAATAGTCATGTATGGATGTGAGAGTTGGACCCTAAAGAAAGCCGAGTGCTAAAGAACTGATGTTTTTGAATTGTGGTGCTGGAGAAGACTCTTGAGAGTCCCTTAGACTGCAAGGAGATCAAACCAGTCATTCCTAAAGGAAATCAACCTTGAATCGTCATTGGAAGGGCTGATGCTGAAGCTGAAGCTCTAATACTTTGACCACCTGATGCGAAGAGCCAACTCATTGGAAAAGACTCTGATGCTGGGCAAGAATGAAGGCAAAAGGAGAAGAGGGTGGCAGAGGATGAGATGGGTAGATAGCAAAATTTGAGTAAACTCTGGGAGATAGTGAGGGATAGGGAAGCCTGGCATGCTGTAGTCCATAGGGTCACAAAGAGTGGGAGACTGAACAACAGCCTGATACTCCAAGCTTTAGAGGAAAATATTTAAAATGAGGATTTCATGGACCTTCCTGGTGGTCCAGTGGCTGAGACTCTGTGCTCCCAGTGTAGGGGGCCTGGGTTTGATCCCTGATCAAGGAACTAGATGCTACAGCAAGAGTTCACATGCTGCAACTGACGACTGAAGATCCCATGTGTCGTGGCTAAGACCAGTGAAGTCAAGTAAATGAAACAAATATTTTTAAAAAATAATAAAATGAGGATTTCAGTTTGATAAATTAATTTCTTTATAAGATCCTTATCAATGACCAGATAAGTAGCTATTTGCTTAATCCCATTCAAGTGTGTGGTTTCTTGCAGAAGGAACAATCGAACTGATTCAGCATCCAGTGAGCTTGGAAGAGAAAAAAAAAAACACCTGTAGCTTTGAAAACAAAAACAGATTTCTGGCTGCTCTCCTCAAAATCCTCCCACACGGCTGACTGACTGACTATAGGGTCAACACCTGCTGTGTTACCCCCTCCCACGGCTCAGCTTTCTTTCCTGAATAAGCTGCTGACCGACATGTGCCAGTTGAGATTTTGGTCTCAGTGACAGTGAGTTTGTTGCTTGGCTCCGCACAGGTGTCTTTTCTTTTTATATGTTCTATTTTTTTTTTTAATATGTATTTATATATTTGGCCATGCCAGGTCTTAGTCGTGGCCTGTGGGATCTAGTTCTCTGACCGAGGATTGGACCCGGGACACTGCATTGGGAGTGCTGAATCTTAGACTCTGGACCACCGGGGAAGTCCCCAAGTCTCTTTTCTTTTGAAGAAGATGGCTTGGTTGTAAAGTGGATGCTGATGTCTTCACAGAAGATTTCAGTGTGCCTTGTGAAGACCCTGGAAACAGAAGTTTCTAACTGTTGGCTGTCACTATGGTCAAGGAGCTGCAGGAAGAGGGTCCACCAGTCAAAGTGGCTTCCCACGATCTGCCTTGTGGGCCACAGCTTCATTGCATGGGGAAAAATCCAGCTTCTTGGGGGCCTGATGCTGTGTTTTTTTGTACTGGTTCTGCTGCGATGCCCAGCAGTTTTCTACTATGCAAGTTGGAGGTCTGGAGGAGATGGAAAGTTGAGCTGGAAAGACTGCAAAGGTAGAGCTTGGTCGGAACTGTGATGGGAGGATACAATGGTGGCAATGCTTGGAGAAGAGCCGCCTGGTTAAATGAACTCCTGTTGTCTTTGGAAGGCGGTTGTTATAATGTATATTGAAATGACGCACGGGGCTCAGAGGAGCCTCGCCCACCGACTGCGAGGGCAGTGAGAACTGTTCCCGCAACACAGTTCTGGGATCATGTGAGCCGGGCCACCTGGGCTCCTGCGAGCCCCAGACGTGTAATTAGAGGCTCCTGGGCTGGGACGATGCGTGGACAAGTCTTATCATGCATCTGGGCTGCTGTGGGTGCACTGAGCTGGGCTCCCAGGCCTCCCTGTGCCTTGGGATCCTGCACTGGCTTCTGCTTAGCCAGAAACTGTGATTGGTTACTCTCCATAGACAGAAAGCTGTGTATAGGACACCAGTACCTGCAGGAACCCCAGCACGGCCAGGGAAACCAGCAAAATAAGCTTCCTGCACACTAAGCTGGGGGCTGCTCCGGGCTCGGCCAGACAGACAGACTCATCCTGCCTTACACAAGAGGGGAGGGGACAGCAGTCACGCAGTCCCCAGAGGAGGCGCTGGGCTCATCCCTCATGAGTGCGATCTTTGAAGAAGCACACCAGAAGCATGTGATGAAGATGTTTATTTGACGTGGATCCACAGTGATTGCCAAGGAATGAAGCTGCTGCCTTTCTGCATCAGGGCAAAAAGTTAAGATGATGAATGTTCCTACATTCCCAGGGATTGGTCGCTTTTCCCCCCTTGCTGGCTTCTGCTTTGGTTGGGGGGAGGGGAAAGGCAGGCTTACCTGCCATCAGGGATGCTGTTTTAGAGGACTTGCTACAGGTGGGCTCGCTTGGGGTTCCTGGGCATTTTATGAGATCACGGCGTGAAGGACGACGGCATAGAGGAGGCACGTATAAGCCTAGTGGCCTGCCAGCAGCTCTCTTTCTAGGCAGGGAAAACCTTCCCAACCAGCTCCACCCACCAGGTGGCCATGGGCTGAGGAACAAAGGGCTGTCAAGGGCTGCTCTGACGTGAAAGCACTTCTGCAAGTGTGGGGAAACCTGCATGGTGTACGTAGGTTTGCCACTGAGTTCTGGGCATATCACGTGAGAGCCGAGATGTGCTTGTTTAAACATGCTCTAGTCACAGATCTGGGTGGCTGAGGAAGAAGTAGCTTGAAATTTGATACATGCAAGTGAAAAAGCAAGCATGGAAATTCACACCCTCAGATTGCATTATGCATGCTTGAGTTATATTATTTCAGTCAGTTTCTTCCCCCTACCCCCATTCCCTGAGCTCTTTAAAAAAAAAAATTCATTTATTTGGGTCTTCATTGCTGCTCAAGGGCTTTCACTAGTTAAGGTGAGCAGGGGCGACTCTCTAGATGCCGTTCGAGGCTTCTCATTGTGGAGCACAGGCCCTAGAGCATGTGGCTCAGTATTTGAGGCGCACAGGCTTAGTTTCCCCGAGGCACATAGGGTCTTCCCAGACCACGGCTTGTGCCCGTGTCTCCGGCATCGGCAGGCGGACTCTTAACCACTGGACCACCAAGGAAGCCCCTCACTTAGTCTTGATAACCCTCTATCCCATTCTCACTTCTCTCCACTTTTTCCAAATAAAACTCCAAAACTTCTCTTAAAAGGTGTAAGGTTTGAATGTGGAGAGAAGAGTCAGAACATTTGTCAAACGGCCTAGTCTGCAAAGCAAACAAGTCCCTCACTGTGTTCTAGTTTGACCCAAACTTACTTTCTTAAGAACAAGAATTCAAACACTGACCCCCTCAAGCTTTAGGACTGGTTTAGGAATTCACAGTGTGCCTCCTGGCTTTGTCTCAGGTTCAAAGATATGGAACATTAAGTCTCTGTTTATCTGAAGGCCTTTAAAGGAAAAATCATTCATGAATCCTCAAGTTTGAAGTAATATCTTTACTCGAGTTAATGAAAATTAATCTTGCAGAAAATCTTGGCCGATCAAAATGAACATGAGTCAGTTCTATCCTCTCAACTACCATTACCAAAATGTAGAAATTTTTACAAGGTAACATAGTTTTAAAGCTTTATTAGCTTTTCACAAAATGCCTAACAGAATGACGGGACGAATTTCTAAGTTAATTTTTAAAAGCAGGACCTAAGTCTATTTTGATGTAACTATTGCTAAATAAAATATTGTTATTATGTGTGTTGTGAAAATGTAGACAGCTTCCTGGGGTTATTTTTGGTGGTACCCCAGAACTCCCCAACCGAGAACTGAACTCACGCCTCTTGCCATGGACGTGTCTTAGCCACTGGACCACCAGAAGTCCTCACTTTCCTGGTTTTGATAATGGATGATGATTATACCTAATTGTTGGGGGAAATGGGTAATGGGTCCAGGGGACCACTCTACTGATTTTGAAACTTTAGAATCTATAATTAATCTCAAAATGAAAGTTAAAAAAAAAAAGAAAGAAAAGCTATATATGAAATAACCAGGAGCTTATTTTTGAGAAAAAGTCTCCATGTACCCTAAAATAATAGATTATGTGATCAAATTAAGAACTAAATTACTGGGACTGCCCTGGCAGTCCTGTAGTTAAGCTTCCATACTTCCACTGTAGAGGGAGTGAGTTTGATCTCTGGTCTGGGAAATAAGATCTCGTAGGCCTAGAAGTGCAGCCAAAAAAAGGGAGAAATGAAATAGAGAACAGCATAGTAAATATCTTGATGCTTGAACTAGTGGGCAGATGCAGTTCTCTTTTCTATGAACTGCTCGAGAAAAATCTACAACTTTCTTGTTTTGACTCAGGGCCCTAGCGTTGAAGAAACATCCTCTTAATCTTTTCATGACATAGTTAAGACAGCCCTTGAGACCTAAGGAGAAATAAGCAACATATAAACCAGGTTAAACTTCATTAGAATGTGGAATTTGGTGAGACTGGCAATGTATATTTGATTGTTGCAGCCAGAGAGACTTTGAATTTAATATCATTCAGATTTGGAGTTGACTTACAAGAGTCCTCTTGAACTTAGATTCTGCTTTCTACCATGAAACAATCCCTAATAATAAATTCCTTCTATTTTTGTAGGGCTGGGCCCTGCTCTGTCATGGTCTCCCATGGTGGGGAACAGAGATTGTGGGAGGCTGAGAGGCGCCTGCATTTCCTGACTTAAAGCCAGAGCTTTGATACTGGGTATGACCTGTCTTTAAGAGAGACCCCAGCATGCGTTCAGTGGCTGCTAAGAGTGGCCGTTTCCTTGACACAATGGCCTTATCAACACTAAGAGAGAACAGGCCCAGGGCTGTCCTAGGCCAGGGAACTGCTTAGCATTCCCTCTGCCCTGTGTGCTGGCTGAGGACTGAGTTTGGCAAATGGATAACATTCTGGTTGCTAGTGGCAATGGCCAAGAAGAAACGGGAAAAGATAATATTTTTGCAGGACTTCCCTGGGAGTCCAGTGGTTAACAATCTGCCTTCCAATGCAGGGACACAGGTTTGATCCCTGATTGGGGAACTAAGATCCCACATGTCCCAGGGCAACTGAGCCTGTGGGCTGCAACTCATGAAGTCTGCACACCACAATGAAGACCTAACACAGCCTGACCTACCAAAAAAAAAAAAAACAAAAGGATAATATTCTTGCAAAATCAAGGAAAAACTCAAAGGTGAAGAGGGAAGCAAATACACAATGAATTAAAGATTGTCATGACCACAGCGGACTTCCCATGTGGCTTAGCAGTAAAGAATCTGCCTGCCAACAAAGGAGACATGCGCTCCATCCCTGGGTTGGGAAGATTCCCTAGAGAAAGAAATGGCTACCCACTCCAGCATTCTTGCTTGGAGAATTCCATGGACAGAGGAGCTTGGCAGGCTTTGGTCCATGGGATTGCAAAAGAGTTAGACATGATTTGGCAACTAAACAACTTGACCACTGTACAAAGAAAAGGCATGCAGAAAGCTGCTGCTGCTGCTAAGTCACTTCAGTCGTGTCCAACTCTGTGCGACCCCACAGACGACAGCCCAACAGGCTCCCCCGTCCCTGGGATTCTCCAGGCAAGAACACTGGAGTGGGTTGCCATTTCCTTCTCCAATGCGTGAAAAAGTCACTTAGTCATGGCCGACTCCCAGCGACCCCATGGACTGCAGCCCACAAGGCTCCTCTGTAGAAAGCTGGGGGATACTTATGGCAGCCCAGGCCACATATCTGGGACTGCCTCCCATCTGAGGTCCCCAGCCTGCTGTTTCTACCTTGAAGTATTATCTTCAAAGCCAATTTTTCTTCTTTCCCACTGTCTGATGCTCGGATCTCAGTTCTGATAGCCTCTGTCCTGAGGTCCCCTTGTCTCCAATCTGTTCTCCATACGACTGGCCTTTTGAAAACACATCCCACCACATCCATCCTCTGCTTGGACCTCTGGGTGGTACCCACCACCCTTTCCCATTGTCCATCTCACTGCATAACTTCTGGCTTCTGGAAGACATCCAGCTCTCCCTTAGCCTCAGGGTCTCCTCTCCTGTCCCTCCCTGTTCACTCTGCCTCCTTCAGCTCAGATTCCACCCCTTCAGACCCTATCACCTTGGGGGATGCAGCGAGGGGAGGGGGTACTTTGTCATCCTGTTACCACCACCGTTCACGCCTTCCTAGGGTTTATCACAAACAGTCATTAGGCACTGCTTCAAATTCCTGGGTGTGTGCTCCAAAGATGTAGTTACTCAACGAATGTCTGATAAATGAACTCAAGTCCGTTTCTTCATTTGTTAAATGCCAGAAATAATGCCCAACTTGCAGGCTTAGGGTGAGCAAGAGAATCACAAAATCAACACCCAAACCAGGCCCTCACTGTGTGCGTTACTGGTCTACATGTAACTGTCAAAGGTAATTCCCGTAGGTATCACCCCCGCCACCCTACTAACTTTACCAGTGAGAAAACCAAGGTACAGATTTTGAAAAATCCGCCCAATGGGTCATTAGAAAGAGTCTGAGCCAGGCTTTCAGCCCAGATTGTGTGTGTTGAATCCTCGCTCTTGACCCTGGCAGGAACTGAGTACGGGCGGGGATGCAGTCAATGTCATGGAAGCTTTGCTGTCACGTGGAAAGACTGAGGGGAGAGGAAAGCAAAGCAAACTAGGCAAGTGACGCTGGACGGGAGGCTGCCCTCCCCAACAGCATCCCCATTTTCTCCTACTTCCCAAAACTGTGACTCTAAGAGGCCAGGGAAGGCTGTACTTTCTTTGGGGAACTCAGGTCAAGCAAAAAACAGGGCCTTCCAAAGGACCCATGGCAATCCAGACCTAGTCCTCAAGCCCAAGATGAGACATGTCACATCCACGTCAGAGCTGGTTCCTTCCTGTTAACAATCCACTTCATGGGTACATCCCTCCCCACATGGAAACTGTTTTCATGGCAACATACCAGCATCAATTCAAAAGGACCCTTTTAATTATTACAGGTAAATACAAACAGCTCATTTTTGCTGTTGTCTGTATACTTAAATCTAAATTGCTCAAATTGTCATTTTAGGGAATGATGGTAAATTTCAAGTGTACATTAGATGTAAAACATCTTCCTTTNTGAGAAAACCAAGGTACAGATTTTGAAAAACCCGCCCAATGGGTCATTAGAAAGAGTCTGAGCCAGGCTTTCAGCCCAGATTGTGTGTGTTGAATCCTCGCTCTTGACCCTGGCAGGAACTGAGTACGGGCGGGGATGCAGTCAATGTCATGGAAGCTTTGCTGTCACGTGGAAAGACTGAGGGGAGAGGAAAGCAAAGCAAACTAGGCAAGTGACGCTGGACGGGAGGCTGCCCTCCCCAACAGCATCCCCATTTTCTCCTACTTCCCAAAACTGTGACTCTAAGAGGCCAGGGAAGGCTGTACTTTCTTTGGGGAACTCAGGTCAAGCAAAAAACAGGGCCTTCCAAAGGACCCATGGCAATCCAGACCTAGTCCTCAAGCCCAAGATGAGACATGTCACATCCACGTCAGAGCTGGTTCCTTCCTGTTAACAATCCACTTCATGGGTACATCCCTCCCCACATGGAAACTGTTTTCATGGCAACATACCAGCATCAATTCAAAAGGACCCTTTTAATTATTACAGGTAAATACAAACAGCTCATTTTTGCTGTTGTCTGTATACTTAAATCTAAATTGCTCAAATTGTCATTTTAGGGAATGATGGTAAATTTCAAGTGTACATTAGATGTAAAACATCTTCCTTTGTGCTTAAAAATGGTCAAGTTGTCATATTACTCAAGACACAAAACTGTATAAGAGTGTAGGCAAGAAACATTATTAACAGTGTCATAAATAAGTATTATAACTTTATTAAAATGAAAAGACAATATTCAAAATAATGCAACAAAAAATGAATAAAATCCTTTGTCCAATACTGTACACATAAATGCAGAAATCAGTGCCTTTTTCTAAAGCATGTTTTAACCTTCATTTAGTTCATACTAAAATATAAGCTTTAAATAGCTCAAATAACATCACTCAGCAGTTTAAACTGTAAACAGCTTGTTTAATGTGGAGAACATTGTAGTAAGGTACTTCTGTTAATGAGCACCATCTCTTCTGTGCTGTTCTACACGAGATAAATACAGCGAAGCACGTGAAAGTGGAGCACAAGCTCTGTGTCTCACCAGATACGAGTGGAGCAGCCTGCCGTGAGCATTTCCAAAGCAGACGATGCGACCTCCGGTCTTAAGACATACTGGGCTGTTGGTCAGAAGGGTTTTACTTAGAAAGCAAATAATCCCCAGGAAATACTGAAGAGGAACCAGCAACACAAGGCCAGCTTGTGTTGTATTTATTTATTCATATGCAACTGTAATAGGGGAGGGAAAAAAAAAAGAAACCCACAACACACATCTCCACACAGATACTCTCAACCCAACAGCTGACTGTTTCATTATTGCTTCAACTGACATTCTCAACACTGGCCAAGAGTTTGCTTTTCCCCATGTGTCCTGCGTTTCCTGGGGGTGGAACAGAGAAGGAATGGTAAGGAAAAATGACTTATTCTGTTATCTTCCCATTTTTCATGAGACCCAGACAGGTTCGAATACGGTACCAAAGGTGCTGCCATCCCTCCAGCAAGACCTACAGGATTTAGGTCTCAGGACGACTTAAACCAGGCAGGTGAAGTCATGGAAAGAATGTACGGCCTGCCCTCCATGGAAAAACTGCTTGTAAAAATAAATGAAACAAAACAGAACAGGCCTCAGAGCTGGCAATCTTCAACATTATGCAAAAAAAAATAATAATATATATATAATATTTTATGATTCTGAGCTAAACAATACTGCATTCTCTCCCATTTGCTCAATTTTCAGTCTCTCAGGAGCTATCCTCCAGCTTGAGTTTTTATTGTTCTAAATATATATTACTCTAAGACAGGAACTACTGGGTTAACTTGCAACTAGAATCTATGATTTTACCACAAGTGTAGATGCAGGCGTCTTAACGTGCACACATATGCGTGTCCCTTGTCCTTCCTCCCTGCAGCGCACCTTTAAATGACAGGCTTGAGCAGACTTTTCTCTGACGCTCACATGGTCAGGGATGCTCAGCACCTCAGCACCTCCTGACTCTCTAAGCCCTTCCCATTCAGATGGAGAGTTCGACTCTCTGATCCTGTGATCTGAACTATTCTCCTGGGGAACCTTGACAGGTCTGAGGAACTGCGAGAGAACCACTCGCTCCCATGGCACCTCTGCTGAGCTGGGACTCCAGGGTCTAAGGAGAAACCACATAGGAGAAATGTTTGCGCTTCACATGGCCTCCCGGGTCCACTCGTGCCTTTAGGTCCAGCTTTTCTGGGGCTGAAGAGATACTGCCATTGGCCAGGAGTGGGTGGACGGGGGTGTTCCCGTGTGTTTCTTCTGCTTCCCTAAAAAATTTTTCAAATCTGTCCAGGTAGGGTGGCCTCTCAGGGAGCAGGTAGTAGTGCGTGGAGCTCGCCTTCTTCCCATTTTCAATGATGGGCAGGATGCAGGGTGCCTTGCCGGCAGCCCCCTCGCTGTGCTGTCTCTGCAGGGCTTTGCTGCTCACATACTTGGGGTCGGGGGCAAAGCTCTGCGTGGGGGGCATGACCCCGTTGAGGTAAGATGGGAGGCTTTTGGGGCTTGGGGTGCGGGAGTTGCTCCGGGACAAGGGCTCTCTAGGTGGGACTTTGGGGGGCCTGTCCTCATCGCTATAGGTACTGGACGTGACCTCGGCCGACCACCTTCTGTAGTCTGGCTTGGCCGGCCGGGGAGGGATGGGGACTCGAGGGGGAACTTCGGGCTTGTCGTCGTCGGAATTGGGAGAAGCCCTGTGCACGGAGCTGGAGATCCTGATGGCTGGCTTGTTGAAGGAGCCTGCGGGGCCTGAGTGAGACCTCCTCAGTCTCCGGTGGGCCTGGGGCGGAGGGGGGTTGGCACTCGGCGCTCCGGCTGCCTGGTCAGGGTCCTGGCTGAGATCCACGGCAGAAACAGTCGGGGTGTCAAAATATGCATAGTTGATCTGTCCGCAGCCTCGGAAGCTGCGCCTGCCAGGGCCATCGGCTCTGAAGTCGGAGAGCCCGCAATCTTCCAGAAGGAAGTCCGTGTCCGAGCTGGTGAGAAACTCGACCTCGCAGTCTGTCTCATCCAGGGCGAGGTCCTCGGAGATGGGCAGTGGCGGCAGGGGCCGGGAGCCCCGCTCGCAGGACGCTGAGCCGGAGAAGAGGGACAAGGGACTCTTGACGGGGGTCAGCGGGGGTGTGGCGGCACAGACCCCATTCACAGCCAGCTTCTTCAGTCCACACGCCACCCGGTCCTGCTCCTGCTGCCCCCAGCCTTCACTTGGGGGGATGATGAGGGGAGGCAGGCGGGACTTCAGAGGGGGACCATGCTCTGCACAGTGGCTGCTGCTCATTGGGGTGGATCTGGAGGTGGCTCCTGGAAGGAAACGAGAGATTATGGAGGATGGTCTGTGCTCTCCCCGCACGGGAAACTGGACCCCACCCCAGCAGCCTGGATTCCTGTCACCTTCGGCTGGGTCACTCGTGGTGAAACACCAGCTGCTGGAACGCTGAGCACACCCAGGCAACCGCCGCGGGTGTAATCAAGGGCCTGGAGGCGGGGAACGCACCTGATCTGGTTCAAAGAACAAATTATCTCTTCCATCGTCTTGGCCGTGCGCACGGCGCACGCCCACATGCCCCAGACAGGTTCTGTGACGTGTGCGAAGTCCACTGAAGGTGAACAGCATGTAATTTGGGGAGCCAGGCCACACCAACCTGGCCATTTGCGAGATGGGCCACCCAGGACACGCAGAGCAGGCCTGAGATAAGATGAGGCCTTACCCGGCCCACTGTGATACCCAGAGCCGGTAGACTCACCCGCAATATGACAGGCAGCCCTTGGCAAAAGTCTAGAAGGGCTGATGACACACACATTCGCCTAAGTTTCTGTCAGTATCTATACTATTCTGTTACTTTCAAACAGGTGTTCGAAGCTAGTAAGGAAGAAGAGAGCTCATGTCTGAGGTTCTGTGTGTCTCCTGGCTGAGGTGGCTTCACGCCTCCACACAGAGACCCAGTGACTCCGGCTGAGCCACCGAGAGCTTGACAAGAACACGCTGACTTCAGGATCTGGTGCCACTAGGGGTCAGACTCCTGTCGGATATGGCCTCGGTCACTTCCTCATTTAGAAAACAGCACTGGCGGACAGGCTCCCTCGGGGCTGCCAGCCTCCTCTCCCCACGCCGTGGGCACCTGGGTTCTCAGGACGCTCTGGATACCTACCGATGGAGGTTAGCTGCTCCTGCGCCCGAGAATTCAGACTGTAGGCCATGGTTATTGGGTCGATGTTTAAAAAGCCGCTGAAAGGGAAAGATGGACATCTGGGTCACAAACAAGTAGCAACCGCGCCCCCTCTCCCGCTCTGATGTCATCGGCTTAGGGGCTCTAGCGACCCCACATCCTGCACTTACTTCTCAAACTCGCTGCGGCCACCCCAGCAGGCCCTCAGGCTTCCCAAGGCTTGGCCATCGTGCAGAAACCCAGTTTTTAACGGGACTCTGATCTCCTGAGCAGCCACTCCTGCCATGGACATTGTGCCTTATTCCGGGACGTCTTCAGACTTGTGATGCCCAGGGATGCGTACGGTCAACCAGTGGCTTTCATTGCCTGGTTGGGGGGAGGGGTGGGTACAGAGGAGGTTAAGAGCAGCGTAAACAATCCCAAAACAC
>SJYA01002197.1:0-49926 GCA_006410615.1 Neotragus moschatus | reverse complement strand
ATGTTTTCAGCCAATGAGAAACAGTCCGTCTTGGGCCAGGGCAGACCTTGAGGTTGGGTGTCGGGGCAGAGAAGTGCACACAGAGAGGCCTCACACAGACGTCTCTCCTGCCTCCTAGTAGACCGACCTGCCTATGTGTGGTTGCACTGTGCGTGAGGCTCATTCCGTACTCCCTGCACCCCACCCTGTCCCAAGCTAAGAAAGTCATTTCAGGAATTACTGTTCAATATGGCAGCACCACTGTTCACTAAGACCCAATGCTTTAATGAAGCAGAGGGTCTACAGCTGTCACTTGGTGACCCACAAGCCCAGCACTTATTTAGATTCTGTATTTCTGGGGTGGGGGGTGGAGGTAGGGGGTGGGGATGGGCCCCAGGAAGACAAATTCTCCAGTCACTACTTGTGCAGGAATCAAGAAGTCCTCATGCACAGAGGACACTCACTCCCGTTCTCCTGTAAAAAAATCAAGTTCTGCAGGATGGCCGGCTTTGGGCAGAGGCCTGGACAGCATCCTCCTCCCTTTTGAAGGCAAACTGCCGTCTGCATTCTCTGCATTCTCCCCGGTGGAGTGCCTAGTAATTTATGGGCTGCCTCGCTGCGAGGCATGGGTGACAGAGGCCAAGTCAGTGCAATTTCTCGGAATCCAGCCGCCCCTCTCTTCAGACCCCTCCAAGCCCAGTCGGATGCCACTTTCTGGAGCCCCCCTCTCCCCTCAGTCCCCACTGCTCGTTTTAGTCTCCTGTATTCACTGGCAAGGTATACTCATGACTAGCACCTGTCTCTGCCCCCGCTTCAGATACTCATATCTGCTTAGAACAAGTTGAGAACATACCCTGTCGACCTTCCGTGTCACAATGACCCCTTCTGTGACGTGTACATACACTTTATGACCCGTTCTCATCCTCTCGGCAACTGTGTTTGCACAAACCGAGAGCTGGGTGCTCCGCTGAGGGCTGTGGGCAACCCGAGTATGAGAGACATGAGTGCGGGGAGCAGAGGGAGGCGGCACACGCGTCAGGGCTCTGTTTCAGGGACCAATCTGTCACCCCCTACAGGACTGTGAGCTCAGGAAAGAAGCTGTGTCCCAGTCATTAATTATCACCACCTGAACAGGAGCAGGTGCTGGTGAGTAGANGTGCTCCGCTGAGGGCTGTGGGCAACCCGAGTATGAGAGACATGAGTGCGGGGAGCAGAGGGAGGCGGCACACGCGTCAGGGCTCTGTTTCAGGGACCAATCTGTCACCCCCTACAGGACTGTGAGCTCAGGAAAGAAGCTGTGTCCCAGTCATTAATTATCACCACCTGAACAGGAGCAGGTGCTGGTGAGTAGACGTTTGTTGAATGTATGTTTGAACAACGCCATCAAACTATTAGCACTGTCAATATCAACTGAATGTATACAATACGTGAGGCACAGAGTTGTTTTTAAGTTAAGGGTCTAAAAAACACTGCAAAAAAAAAATTTTTTTTTTTTTTTTTTTTTTTTTTCATAAAAAGCAATGTAGAGAAGGTACTGTTTCAGTGACAAAGGACCAGGGGGCCCAATTACCACTTCTCACCTTTTTTACTCTCCCAAAGTCAGCTGTTTGAATATACCAGATAGAGACTTAATAGGTTTAAAATATTATTTCTAATAGTCAAAATTTATCTTTCATCAGTCTCTAAAGATAAAAAAAAAGGGGGGAACCCATCATTTCAGAAATCTAAGTTATTTAGGGGAGATCTTTTCTGTGTTTTTGAGGGTTGGTTTTTAGATTAGGAACACAGCGAAAGGTGTTTTTACTTCCTTTGAATTCAGTTTAAGCTCTAAAAAAAAAAAAAAATTTTAAAGACAAGTTTTAGAAAAAGATTTGCTAGACACTTCCTCTCTGTCCCTGCCCGGTGGCTTAGAGTGCTCTTCCTAAGAGATCTACAAGCGCGGGCAGGACAACAGGGAGCATATCTGCGGTGATAGAAAAATGAAAGGCCAGAGAGGAAGAAGAATATGGTATTTAAGTGGTTTGAAAGCACACGTTTGAAGATCACCCATCCAGATTACAGCAAAGTGCTGCGGGGGACTGCGGAGGCCCAGCCCCCACCTGTCTGCAGGCCAACAAGAACTACCAGTAATTACTGTGTGTCAGACTCCTAATGCCATCTAAATCTTCGCTTTCAACAGAGTGATTGTGTAACCATCGCCTCTGCTCAAATGGCCTCGAAATCCTGGCCCTCCGTGTCAATGGTCCCTTAACATTCTGTATATGTTCCAGAAAAAGTTATTTTTCGGTCATTGTTTCTATCACCTACTTGTTAGCTTTCTTAAAGGGGAAAAATTTTTTTTTTTTTTTTTTTTTTAGTATAAAAAGAATTGTGTTCACTAAGGCAGCTCGCTTGTAACCACAATAGTGTCTTTGTGCATTCATCGAAGGTGACCTGCCTCTACATTTCAATGGGGAATTGTGAATGGGCTGTGTTATGAAACTGTCCAAACCTCCCACTGGCTCGCACGGGGAGCTCCGCAGCAGTGTCACTGCTCTCTCTCTCCTTCTGGAGAATAACTCCCCCCACGGTGGACTCCCAGGAAGGCAGCCTGCTCGGGGTCCAGAAGCCAACTTCCACAGGGTGTTCCCCAGGCAATAAACTGTGGGTGTGGGATGGAACCACCTGGAATTCTTTTATGCCTCTCAAAAAACTCTAGAAGCATTCAATATATGTACTCCTTGGAGTAGGGGTGGTGGATCCATCCATTGGTCAACCCTGAATTAAAAGAAATGTGTGTGGAGCTCAAGGAAACTTAAGCTGATACTGCTGCGTTGTGAATTTTGTCCCCTTACATGCGTAAAATGAGCTCTGCCTTCCGATTCATTAGGAAAACTGCAAAAGATACCCCCCTCCCCCACTCTGGGGAAAACCAGGATCTTCAAGTCCAAGATGATACTGGGTGATGAAATGCAGAAACATGAAACCTGACGGGAATCTGGACAGCCTAGCACACTGACCAGGGTCTCCATAATCTTGGGTATGGCAGCTCTTCTGAAATATGTGGACTAATCTTTAGCCTTTTAGGGTTGAAAATGCTGTTCGATACCAATGGCAGGTGTGAACTCCTTTTTCCTATTAACATCACTTGATTTTTTTTTTTTTAATTCAAGGAAAAACAAAGGACAACCCTAAAACCATCTGTTTCTTGAGGTTGCCCCTTTACTTTCTGTCCTAACAACCTGGGCCCCACCTTGAGTTCTGATCCCCATAGAGGGCTTCAACCCCGCATCACAGCTCCTGAATCCCAGATCCAGCCCTGGCTCAAGCCTCCACTTTGTATGTCCTATTGTTTGGGGATTACCTTTCCACTTGGATGGTCCCCTGGCATCTGGAACTCCACAAACCAAACCCCTCTTGCCACACTCCCTTCCCAAACTAGCTCACGGTCTAAGCAGACCACACGTCTCCCAAAGGCACAATTTTTATCCTGAGCCACAGCAGACATGTGTTGAATCACCAAGGGCCAGAGCTTATTTCTATGCGTTTTTTCTCAAATCTATCTTCCTTCCGTCCTAATATGCCTTGGCCATGGAGATCCCCAATCCACCCTACATGCTGGATCTCTGTCCCTGACCTAACCTAAGCTCAAGCTTAGATCTTCCGCTGCTCAAAGACCTTCAAAGGTTTCTCCATACATGCCGCTTGGCCTGCCATTGGAGGCCTCAGGAACAAGGCGCCAGTCCACCTTTCTCAAGCTCTTGCTTCTTTCCCCAAACTGAAATCAACGTATCCTTTAGGGCAGCTTTTCACGCTATCTTCTCCGTGAAGCTGCTTCCTCTGGAAAAGCCAGAGAAGTGTCTCCAGGGCCTGATTATTCTGTGCTGTGCCCTAGTCCCCTTCTGTCATCCTGATTTTCTGCAACAGGACTCTCCGCCTCCTCTCCTCCAACAGATCCTGGCCTCATTCATCTCTAACATGTGCTTATTAAGTGGACTCTGAGAAAACGTTCACCTCATTTTTTTTTTTAAAAAGTAATTACATGAAAGACTCATGTAATTTATAATATAAATCAGTGAAGAAGGGAAAAAGCCCAGATTCGTAAGGGATAAACTTAACATTTGGTGACACTGCTCAATTATAATACAAATCTAGGGACATGAAGCCAGCAAGGAATGCTCACTAAATTCATTTCCAAAGCCCCAAGCAGACAGTTTTGAGACTGGGCAGTAAAAAGATTAGAAGCTTAAATGGTTAACACTGTAACTTTCCAAACTAGCAGCTGTTACTACATGCTTGCTTAAAGCAATCAGGTGGGGGCTTCCTAACAACAATGTCACCTTCTCTTCTGGATTATAAGGCACCTACTGTGTTTTTGCTGCTAAATTTAAGTTCATTTTCCTAAAAAAAAAAGGGGGGGGTACACCCAAAAGCACATTCCACATTCTTTATTAAATAGGTAAAATCACACGCTTTTTGTTTGAGGATAACCTCTTTGACACTGTTCTTTAAAAAACCAGGCTACCTTAAGACAGTAACCTAGATATGCTCACCTGGCCACAGATCTCATTAATAAATCTCAGAAGCAATCCACGAGAGGGGGAGGGGCACATTTTTGTCACACAACTCATCCAGTTCTACTCAGTGCTTCCTTATTTAAAAGTGTGATGTAATTTCCTTCTTTCAATCTGGTTTAAGAACCTGATTTCTGTTTATTCAGGGTGATAAATGGTCTCCTCAGCTGCATTTAACAACTACCTCCCTAACAATTTCCATATCCAGGGAGCTATCAGGTAACTCTATTTAGAGCCAAAATTTGAGAAAAAAGAAACAGACTTCAAACTGTGACAAATACCAGGATTTGATTCCCCCTGCCCGACCCCCAACAGAAACCAACTCATCCTTCATTCTGAAAATGTCTAAAATAGTCACCTTTGGGAAAGTGAAAAAAGAAAACCAAACCAAACCTCACTGTGATCAGTGTCTACAGCACTAATGGCTGAGCGATCTGCACAGAACATTCAGTCTGGCTGTTCTGGTTTTCATTTTCATTAGGAATATGAGAAAACTTACTGATTTGCTCCTCACCTAACACATTCCGTGTTCATAACTGCTATGGTGCTGTGTGGTCTGAGTCGATTCACTGAAAGCAGAAGGCTCTTCAAAAATCACTGGCTTTAATTCAGGGTGTTGCTCAGATTTTAACAGGTGTGATCTGGCAGAGGGCGGAGGGGAAAGGAACAGAGGGGGCCGCAAGGTAGGGGCCGCTCTGTGAAAGCATCAACAGCTTCACCCTGAATGTCCAGATGACTTACAAGGGTGTTGAACGAAGTTAATAACATGGAACGAAACTCAGTGGTTTCTGTGAAGACATGAGTGGCCCAGTGCAGCGGGAATGGACATATTTTGCCCTCCTGCAGCTCCAGACCTGGCACACAATATCCCGTTGGTAGGTGGTAAAAACCAATGCGACCAGGAGAATATTTCACCTTCACTCTGTCACAGTCAAAGCTGGATGACGTAAGTTCAGGAATAATTCAGAATATTTTCTAGTTAAGAATTTTAAGAAATGGCAAGCCAATGGAAAACCTATTTATTCAACTCCATGGTCACTGCCAGCCTCTGGACTCCTGCCGTCTCCCACACGGCCCTGGTGACACAGCAGAAACACCCCGCGGCAAGAACAGATGCTTTTGTCCTTTGTCCCTCCCCTACAGAGCACCGCTAGCATCAGCAGAACACACAGACACACTGGAGGGAAAAATATTATTCCATTCAGACACGTGCATGGTAGGTTTCCAATTGTAGGAGATATAGGATTTCTATTCAAATCTTAATGACGATGAGCACAATAGTCTAATGATGGGAAGCGTATCTTTCAAACTTCGAATTTACTTAACGAGCGTTTAAGTCACCCAGTGGGTAACCTGGGATTGTTACAGTGAACAGAAACCCAGCAAGCATAATCACTAGTTCCCTGGATGCTTATCTGACGGGCATTGTTCTAAGTGCTTTATGTGTATTACCTAATTTAATCCACAGCCCTGGGAGCTGGGTGCCTGTGATTACCCTCATTTACAGACAAGGAACTGGAGGCACAGAGCTGAGGGGCCCAGGCTCCAGGCTTGAGCCAGGTTCTCCCACACATCTTGCTGACGGATGATCTGAGCCACTATGGAGCCCAAGTCTTGGGGGGGGGGCGGTGTTCAGACAGACTGTCCTGGAGCTCTGTTGACTGGTAACAGTTTTTCTTGGGTAACCTTTAGTGTATCAAAGTTCCTGTTTAACCTCCAGTCCCTCAGATCTCTAGTAAGAGTTATCACTTGCAGTTCTGTCCTATCTATCCTCTAAAAGGAGAGGGGGGATTAAGGCACTGATCTATTCTGTGACCTCCTCAAAACAGTTCTTTGAGACCCTCGACCTTTAGTGACACGGGGATGCTCCACCATCATATAATCCGTTTGATAAGAACGCAGGTCTGTCTTCACCCATAAAAAGGGGTCACAACATATACCCAAAGAGCCCTCCAGCCTGGGTCTCTGTGGGGCATTATTACAATAGTGTCTTATAATCAGGCTTACTGTAAGGTCCAGAATATAATGATAGAATGTCTGGTATTCGGAAAGTGTTCCACAAATGACAAAACACTTTCTAACACGTCATCCCACTTGATCCTGACAACATCCCTATAAGAAGCGGCAGGGATCATGAGCTCCGTTTTGCAGAGGAGGAAGTGAAGTGAGGTGAACCATCCTCCTATCCGCTAAAGGTCAGCACGGTACAGCACCTTCCTCGCTACTCTTTCCTCGCCTCTCCTTTCTAGAGTGTCTGCTTTGTAGGCGACAGCCACGCTTCTCCTCCTCTTGGTTACAGGTGGGGAGACTGATACCCAGAACAGGACCCGAGCGCTGGTCCAATGGGCAGAGCAAGACTGAACTCAGCTCCTGTGTTTAGCTCATGGGTTCTTAAGAGAGCAGGGCTTCACTGATATTTTCACAAACAGCTACCAGATGCTTACTCTTTTTGACTAGATACGACGCTCACTGAAAGGGACATGGTGCTGCCAGAGGAAGGCCCAGGCTAGCGAGGAGAGAGGGAACAGGCAGGCAAGCAGTTTCAGATGGCGGTCACTGTCAAGGGACCCAATGGGGAACAGCAGAGGACAAGGAGGGATGATGACCTATTCACACAGGCAGTGAAGGCAGCTTCTCTTGCGTGATTTTTCAAACGCGAATCTAAAGGATGAAGAAAAGGCAGCCGTGAGAAGACTCAGGAGGAGAGCATTTCATGCAGAGGGGAACAGTATCTTCAAAAGACAACCTGTGACTCGTCGAGTTTCATATTCTGGGGGGCCCTTTATTTAACAAGAGCTCTTGGTCGGTATTTTCTCATGCTTACCTTCCTACTGTGTTCTCTTTTAGACTGTAATGTTTTTGTGGGATCATGGCACTCTGGAGTTGAAAAGGGCTAATTCATGTAGCCAGGGCCCCATATTTAAAAAATATATTCGATGGCCTTTTGGTAATATTGCCCAATGTGATGGTACAAGGGACTGGATTCAAGTATCAGCAGTGACGCCAAATGGCAGAACTCTTTTTTTCTCTCTTCTGAAATCTGAATCCCATGCTAACTCTCCCTTACCTGAAAATAATCGCTGTATGAAGCTAGTCACTTAGGTTCAGAACCCTCGGAACTCACCAATCTTATCTATCTTTATAAAGCATGTATTTATGCTGTGCTTATTATAATGCCAGAATGCCACAATGAAATTCCGTTTCTCTAGTGGGTTATCCATCAGCTTTTAAAATGCGTGACCAAACAGCAGCACCAAAGGATGCTCCAGGAATCCTGATGCTGCTGCACCGATTCAACTGTATTTAGATCAAGAAAAGAGTTGCGCCTCTGCTAGAGGGAGTCTGTGACATTCAAATTCCTGGAACTACCCTTGGCACCACCTTTCCCCTCCTCTGCTCATCTTTCTAAAGAAACCTGATGGTATGCAGAATTTCAGGTCAGTTTCCAGCATGTTAGATTGCACCTGTAATTTGGGTGACTTGCTTTTAAAAGCTACCATTACTACCAGCAGAAGGGAAGTACTATCTGGTTCAGCTTCCGAGGAGCGGCAGTTAAGAGCTCTTTCCACACAAAAACTCAGGTGTACACTGTAATTAAATCTCACAGAACCGAGCGACTAGCATCCACTGTGAACTTAAAGTAGGAAACCCAGTGCATCCCAATGCTGTTTCTCCCTGTCAAAAATACGAATAATTCAGCCGTTTCATAACAGCCATTTGAAAAAAGCAGATGTGCTTTCTGAGCTTTATCAGTGACTGGTACAATCCTGCTGAATTTTAAAATGTAAAATACGCTTTCCTGAAATTATTTATCAATCATCAACTAATGTGCAAAGCTGCCTAAGACAGAAGCTGTGCAAGGCAGGGTTCCTGCCCTTAAGGAGTTTACAATCTAGTATCTGTTGGGTTATATATTGTTAGTTCCAGTGAGTGTCCACAAGAACACACAGCTGAAAAGGAAACCTCTGTGTCTGAAGTGAAGGCAATGAACTCCATGCTATAACCAATTTGTAGTTCTCTTCAAATATGCTATCTGCAAACTAGCCTGACTGATTGATAACATACTGATAACCAATCATCGTCAGCCTGTTAACAAGGACCTGATTTCTTTCATTTTGGTCTTAACAAAATTTGGTCACTTCCTGAAATGAGTATCAAAATGCCGTTAAGGAAAACTCCACTTACAACTACATAATTCCAGTGAGGTTTAAAAAAGAAAAGAAAAAGGAAAAAAANATCCCTGAGGAGGGTTTTCTCTTCCTCTGTCCGCGGGCCGCGTGGGTGGGCCGAGGGCACCGCGGGGAGGCCAGCGGAGCCTCTGCAGGTCGCCTGGGGAGGCTGGGGGTGCATCTCCGCTTGCAGGACCCGCGCTCACCACGAGGCCCACGGGCCAAGGCGTGGGAGGGACAGCGCAGGGCATCAAGAGTCTGCACAAGGCAAGAAGGGACAGAGCAGGGCATCGGAGGACAGCGTGGGCAGAGTGGCACAGTGTGAGACGGCGAGGGTCAGCGAGGCCACATTCGTGAGGGTGCCCGGCCATCTCTCCTGACCACACGTCTGCACACGGAGGCCAGGCCTGGTTGGCAGTTGACTCGGATAGGGCCGCCCACGGGCTTCCAGAAGGTGTCCCTCACCCCCGACCCGGTGTCCGCTTGAGTTCCAATCTCTTGTTTACTTAATAGACCCACGCAGACCTCAACATCTCTTGGCATCAGGGCAGCCACTGATGTCCAAGGACAAAACACCAGCGAGCCGGCGGGAGGAGGTTTCTCAGGGCGCCAGTGATGCAACTTAGGCTTATAGTTTAACCGTAAAATAAATAATACAAATGATAACAAACCAAGAGTAACTAAAGTAAGAAAAAAAGCAAACAGACAGAAACCCTCCAGTTTTAACTAGAACAAATCCCCTGAATCTACTCTGTTGAATAGAGGCCAGAGACCTCCTGCTGACCTCTTTGGTCTCTGCAGAGGCCCTTGTTGCGTTTCAGCAGTAATGCGGGATAGTTAGATGTTTAGCACTGCCTAATTGGGGTAGTTTAACATATGGAATGAGATTGCGACCTCATTATCAGGTTAACTATTAACTTGACACTGCACGAAATAATTTGCCTTCTCCATATTGTTATTTACTTTCTTTTAAATTTAATTCAAAGGCCTAATTTTGAATTCAAGGCCTTAAACACCAAAAAAAAAAAAAAAAAAGAAAAAGAAAGAAAGAAAAGAAAGATAAGAAAACAAAACCCTTTTATGTGCAAGATATTTAGCCAAGAGAACTCTATCCCCCCATTTTAATGGGCTCCTTTGGGTCATTTTCTTGGGTCATTTTCATGGCTAGGGTACTTATGAACAGTTCAGTTGTTCCATCTTTTAAGTTTTCTTATTGCCATTTGGTATTATTTTAGGAAATGATGGCACTTAGGCATAACTTATTGCTAACTTTCTTACCAAATCAACTAGGTTTTTTGATTCACAGTTACACAGATTTCCACCCCCCATTTTGGTTTCACTAAAGTTTACAGCTTACCCATACAGCTGTTATCAGTGTAAAAAAGGGATCAGCATGAGAACTTGCCAGAGAACATCTTTTCAGACCTCACAGTCCAGCATTTAATGAATGGGGACTTAGCTGAGCTCAAGTTTCACCCAAAAGGAACCCTAGTGCACTAATTCAAGTCACCACAATACAGCTGTAATTTGTGCTTTGGCCTTATTGGCGAGCTTTTACATTCTCCCATTCATTAAACAGTGATAATCACTAGAGCAACCATCAAACACACCCCTTCGTTGGAGAAAGAAGATCAACAGGATACTCACTATAGGATTGGGAGCTGGGAGCCGAATGAGGGGCTGTTCTGGTAAATTATAAAAAAAAAACAAAACCTACAAAATAACAGGAGTCACTCCTCGTGAATCCAATTTTTTTCTTCTGAACTATTTAAAACTTGCAAAATAAACATCTTAAAAATTTTTCTTTATTGAAATAGAGTTGATATACAATGTAGTGTTAGTTTCAGAAATACAACAAAGTGATTCAGTTATATATATGTATATATTTTTCTTTTTTAACATTCTCTTCTATTATAGGTTATTACAAGATATTGAGTATAGTTTCCTGTGCTATACAGTAGGCTTTTGATTATCTATTTTAGATATAATGTGTATATTTTAGTTCCAAACTCCTAATTTATCCCCCTCCCCAAAATTTGGAGGAAAAACCAGTTATAGATGATGGCTTACTGAATTTTACTTATAATCATATTCACATAATATGGCTTTCTCAGCTGTGGACGAATTACATGAGAAGACTTAACCAACAAATCTTTTATCTAAGACTCTATTGATGATATTTTGTGATAGCACTGCTGCTGCTGCTAAGTTGCTTCATNTCCAAACTCCTAATTTATCCCCCTCCCCAAAATTTGGAGGAAAAACCAGTTATAGATGATGGCTTACTGAATTTTACTTATAATCATATTCACATAATATGGCTTTCTCAGCTGTGGACGAATTACATGAGAAGACTTAACCAACAAATCTTTTATCTAAGACTCTATTGATGATATTTTGTGATAGCACTGCTGCTGCTGCTAAGTTGCTTCATTTGTGTCCGACTCTGTGCAGCCCCATAGATGGCAGCCCACCAGGCTCCCCCGTCCCTGGGATTCTCCAGGCAAGAACACTGGAGTGTAATAGCACTAGCATGTCAATAATACTGTGGAATATTTGGGGAAGAGTTTAAACGGAAAATGCTAAGCAAGTTGAAATAAGCCTTTTTTTGTTTATCAAGTGATCATTTGGTGACTTTTCACAGATTAGAACACTAAGAGGTTTAGAGGGAAAAGTACCTTCTTTGTACTGAATCTAGCATGTTTTAAATTATCTCTAGTAAGGAAGAAATTTGAAGTCAGAATGTTTTTGCACATCTCTCTGAATCCATCTAATTTTGAAGTCACCTCCCAAGGAATTTATATTATCTGATGTTATTTAATATAAAAGATTCTAAACACAGCATCTAGAACATTAGACTTATATCACATTGACCCAGATTGTCACTTGGCCCTTGTGCTTCTTTCAGAGTAAGAAGAGGCTGTCCTTGGAGTAAGAACAGGGGGAGGTTCTGGCTCAGAAATCTTACGATCACAATCTCTGCTTTCCTGAGGACATTGTTCCTGTCTGTCCTCTCCCAGCATCCTTGCAAGTCATGTGTAAGCTCACATTGTGCCAGAGAGGGGCCTTGCAACCCTTCTGAATTTCTGTTTTGATATTATGTGAATCCTGTAAAAGAAGATCACAATTCAGCATTTATTCATCTTGATTACAGATGTTTTTGTATTTTGACTTGTTTGTAGAGACATATTTTACAGTGAGACACTTTCTGCATACCTTAGTCCTAGAGCCTTTTCCATTCATGATATATGTAGATATTCACTTTCAAAAAACTAATTTATAGATGTGTGCAACTAAAAAATACATGACAATAAAAGAATTGCATTTCGCATAGGTCATTTGTTTAGTTGTCACTTTATGTTTTGGAAACATTTGGACACACACACACAGATACATGTACATATGTATTTATTGGAAATATACATGTATATATATATGTATATAGTATTTCCAATAAACTTTGTGGATTATTTTAGACACTCACACTGATAAGGGCTGAGATTCACCCATAAGGGTTGCCTCATCGAATCAAAGTCTGCATGGAGCTTCCAAATTTAGCAGTCATTTGAAAAGTTTCACGGAAAAAGATTTTATTTACAACTTCCATTTTCCCCAAGGATATTAATGAAGAATATTACTTCACCTTCTTAGCTTTCCCCCTAAATTTATATAAATATATATTTATGCAGTATATTGAGCCTGGGAAAAGATCAAACAGGCTGATTTTAATTTATCTGTCTACTGGTTTAAGTGTTAGGGCCAGGGCTTACTTGTCTTTGCTTAGTATGAGTTTTGGAGGGCTGTTTGTATAGTTTTCTTTTAACTGGGCCACTTTTTCATTTAATGCTCCCTTAACAAACACTTGATGCTGTTGGCAGTTATTATATTTCTAGTTTTATCCCATTTCTAGAACTTGAAAACTTTTTTTATTGTCCTATAGATACATTAATGTATAGATGTTTATAAGACAATTTTTTTCAAATTTCTTTGAAACACTAATCTGATTTTTATCTTCAAATTTTACTGATATTTTCTTCCAAGTAAATGCTGTATTTCCCATGAGCTGGCCAGTAGGGTGTGCTCTAGCCCCTTGCCAAATTAATTAATTAATTAAAAATATTAATGTCAGCTCTCCATTAAGAGATTTCAGAAATATATTTCAACTCCTTCACTGCCACCAACATAGATGAAGTATGGTTATATAGATACAAGGTAATAGTTCAGCACACATAACATATATGGAAAGTTACATCATTATATGAAAGCAGGAAAACTTAGAGCTATTTACTTCTTTGGATTTAGTTCTAAAATAACTTGGTATGGGGACTTCCCTGGAGGTCCAGTGTCTAAGACTCCTTGCTTCCAGTGCAGGAGGCCTGCGTTCGATCCCTGGTTAGGAAACAAAGATCCTACATGCCACAACTAAAGGTCCCACGAGCCATAAGTAAGACCCTACAAAGCCAGTATGTGGCCAGTGCTTGTGTGTGTGCTCTATCATGGCCAATTGTTTTGCGACCCTGTGGACCAGGCTTCCCTGTCCATGGAATTTTCCAAGCAGGAATACTTTAGCAGGTTGCCATTTCCTTCTCCAGGAGATATTGCCGACCCAGGGATCAAACCTACATGTCTTGGGTCTCCTGCATTGGCAGGCAGATTCTTTACCACTTTGCCACCTGAAAATCCCTAAGATCTGAAATAGCCAAAGAAATAAAAATAATATTTTTTAAAAGGCCCACGTGGTGTGATTTTACCAAGTTGGTTCCTTGGTAAGAGATCTTTTCTTCAGGATGAAAGAAAAGTAAGGAAAATAGTGCAGTGATGAAGGGTCTGTATTTGGAGGGATGAGTTTGAATCCCCACTCTGTCACTAGCTATGAGCTGGGGCTAACAGTGCTTCCTACTCTGTCGGGTTACTGTACTGATAAATAAGATTGTACACCTAAAAGTATTTAGATCATGGCCTGGTCCCAATCGGGATTCAGTATGTGTTGTTATTCAGTCACTAAGTCATCTCTGATTCCTTGCAACTCCATGGACTTCAGCCCTCCAGGCTGGTCTGTCCTTCACCATCTCCCAGAGCTTGCTCAAACTCATGTCCATTGAGTCGGTGATGCAATCCAATCATTTCATCCTCTGTCATCCTCTTCTCCATTTGCCTTTAATCTTTCCTAAGCATCAGGGTCTTTTTCCAGTGAGTCAGCTCTTTGCATCAGATGGCCAAAATACTGGAGCTTCAGCCTCAGCATCAGTCCTTCTAGTGACTATTCAGAGTTGATTTCCCTTAGGATTGACTGATTTGCTCTCCTTGCAGTCCAAGGGATTCTCAAGAGTCATCTCCAACACCACACTTGGAAAGCATCAATTCTTCAGTGTTTAGCCTTCTTTATGGTCCAACTCTCACATCCATACATGACTACTGGAAAAACTATAACTCTGACTATATGGACTTTTTTTGGCAAAGTGATGTCTCTGCTTTTAAAAATACTGTCAAGGTTTGTCATAGCTTTTCTTCCAAGAAGCAAGTGTCTTTTAATTTTGTGGCTGCAGTCACTGTCTGCAGTGATTTTGGAGCCCAAGAAGATAAAAATCTGTCCCTGTATCCACTATTTCTCCATCTATTTGCTATGAAGTGATGGAACTGGATACCATGAACTTCATTTTTTTGAATGTTGAGTTTTAAGCCAGCTTATTCACTCTCTTCCTTCACCCTCATCAAGAGACTCTTTAGTTTCTCTTCACTTTCTGCCATTAGATGTTCAGTTCAGTTCAGTCATTCAGTCGTGTCCAACTCTTTTTGACCCCATGGACTGCAACAGGCCAGGCTTCCCTGTCCATCACCAGCTCAAAACTCATGTCCATCAAGTCAGTGGTGCCATCTAACCATCTCATCCTTTGGCATCCCCTTCTCCTCCTGCCTTCAATCTTTCCCCAGCATCAGGATCTTTTCTAATGAGTCAGTTCTTTGCATCAGGTGGCCAAAGTATTGGAGCTTCAGCTTCAGCATCAGTCCTTCCAATGAATGTTCAGGACTGATTTCCTTTAGGATTGACTGGTCTGATCTCCTTGCAGTCCAAGTGACTCTCAAGAGTCTTCTCCAATGCCACAGTTCAAATGAATCAGTTTTTCCGTGCTCAGCTTTCTTTATGATCCAACTCTCACATCCATATATGACTACTGGAAAAAAACATAGCTTTGACTAGATGGATCTTTGTAGGCAAAGTAAGGTCTCTGCTTTTTAATGTGCTTTAAGGTTGGTCATAGCTTTTCTTCCACTGAGCAAGCATCTTTTAATTTCATGGCTGCAGTCACCACCTGCAGTGATTTTAGAGCTCCCCTCCCAAAAATAAAGTCTCTCACTATTTCCATTGTTTCCCCATATATTCGCTATTAAGTGATGGGACTGGATGCCATGATCTTCGTTTTTTGAATGTTGAGTTTTAAGCCAACTGTTTTACTCTCTTCTTTCACTTTCATCAAGAAGCTCTTTAATTCCTCTTCACTTTCTGCCATAAGGGTGGTAGCATCTGCATATCTGAGGTTATTGACATTTCTCTTGTCTATCTTGATTCCAGCTTGTGCTTCGTCCAGCCTGGCATTTCATATGATGCACTCTGCATATAAGTTAAATAAGCAGGGTGACAATATGCAGCCTTGACGTACTCCTTTCCCAATTTGGAATCAGTCTGTTGTTCCATGTCCAATTCTAACTGTTGCTTCCTGACCTGCAAATGGGTTTCTCAGGAGGCAGGTCAGGTGGTCTGGTAGTCCCATCTCTTTCAGAATTTTCCACAGTTAGATCCATATAATCAAAGACTTTGGCGTAGCCAGTGAAGCAGAACTAGATGTTTTTCTGGAACTCTGGTTTTGCTTTTTCAATGTTCCAGCAGATGTTGGCAATTTGGTCTCTGGTTCCCCTGGCTTTTTAAAATCCAGCTTGAATATCTGGAAGTTCTTGGTTCACATACTATTGAAGCCTGGCTTGGAGAATTTTGAGCATTACTTTGCTAGTGTGTGAGATGAGTGCAATTGTGAGGTAGTTTGAACATTCTTTGTCCTTGCCTTTCTTTGGGATTGGAATAAAAACTGACTTTTTCCAGTCCTGTGACCACTGCTGAGTTTTCCAAATTTGCTGGCATATTGAGTGCAGCACTTTCACAGCATCATCTTTTAGGATTTGAAATAGCTCAGCTGGAATTCTATCACCTCCACTAGCTTTGTTTGTAGTGATGCTTTCTAAGGCCCACTTGACTTCACATTCCAGGATGTCTGGCTCTAGGTGAGTAATCACAGCATTGTGGTTATCTGGGTTTATTAAGATCTTTTTTGTATAGTTCTTCTGTGTATTCTTGCCACCTCTCTTAATATCTTCTGCTTCAGTTAGATCCATATTGCTTCTGTTATATTGAGCCCATCTTTGCATGAAATGTTCCCTTGGTATCTCTAATTTTCTTGAAGAGATCTCTAGTCTTTCCCATTCTGTTGTTTTCCTCTATTTCTTTGCATTGATCACTGAGGAAGGCTTTCTTATCTTGCCTTGCTATTCTTTGGAACACTGCATTCAGATGGATATATCTTTCTTTTTCTCCTTTGCCTTTTACTTCTCTTCTTTTCTCAGCTATTTATAAGGCCTCTTCAGACAACCATTTTGTCTTTTTGCATTTCTTTTTCTTGGTGATAATCTTGATTACTGCCTCCTGTACAGTGTCACGAACCTCCTCTGTCCACAGTTCTTCAAGCACCCTGTTTATCATATTTAATCCCTTTAATATATTTGTCACTTCTGTTGTTGAATCATAAAGGATTTGATTCAGGTCATAGCTGAGTGGTCTAGTGGTTTTCCCTACTTTCTTCAATTTAAGTCTGAATTTGGCAATAAGGAGTTCATGATCTGAGCCACAGTCAGCTCCTGGTCTTGTTTTTCTGACTGTATAGAGCTTCTCCATCTTTGGCTGCATAGAATATAATCAATCCAATTTTGGTATTGACCATCTGATGATGTCCATGTGTAGAGTCTTCTCTTGTGTTGTTGGAAGAGGGTGTTTGTTATGACCACTGCCTTCTCTTGGCAGAACTCTGTTAGCCTTTGCCCTGCTTCATTTGTGCTCCAAGGCCAAACTTGCCTGTTACTCCAGGTATCACTTGACTTCCTACTTTTGCATTCCCATCCCCTGTCATGAAAAGGACATCTTTTTTGGGTGTTAGTTCTAGAAGGTCTTGGAGGTCATCATAGAACCTAAGTTCAGACTCGGTGCTAAAATAGGGGAGGGTGGGCATTAAAAAGGTTTAAGTTTGATTGTTAGAGATGTCACTCCTGTTGCCACGGGTATTGTGTGACCAAAAGAGTTTTAATTTGGGGCTGTGGTGGTGGCTAAATTATCTTCCTAGTTCTGCATCATCATTTCACGTTAGGGCATCGGTTCTTCTAATCCTGGGATGTGGAGACCTGCACCAATGCTTGGCAGTGATTACAAAGTGAATGTGAAATAAGAAGAAAAGGGAAAGGCAAATACATAGATCTGGGGTCAGTTCCTTGGTTTTCAGCTTCCCTAGAGGCTCAGACAGTAAAGAATCTGCCTGCAATACAGGAGACCTGGGTTGGATTCCTGGGTTGGGAAGTTCCTCTGGAGAAAGAAGAGGCTTTTTTGGTACTTATTATATTTTTCTCATTCCAATTTAGAAGTTTTACCCTCTGTTCTTCTTTTTTAATGTGCTTACATAGATTGTAAAATGCATACTTGACATGCTGCTAAGTCGCTTCAGTCGTGTCTGACTCTGTGCAACCCCATAGACGGCAGCCCACCAGGCTCCGCCGTCCCTGGAGTTCTCCAGGCAAGGACACTGGAGTGGGTTGCCATTTCCTTCTCCAGTGCATGAAAATGAAAAGTGAAAGTGAAGTCACTCAGTCGTATCCAACTCTTAGCGACCCCATGGACTGCAGCGTACCAGGCTCTTCCATCCATGGATGTTCCAGGCAAGAGTACTGGACTGGGGTGCCATTGCCTTCTATACTTGACATAGAAAAGTCTAAAACGATTATTTTTATCCTCCTGAAAAATACGATGAATACTTTGGGAATATGTTAACTCAAACTGCTGCCTCCCACTTTTCATTGCATTGTCTATAATTGTATTCCCTTTCTTCATCACTCCTAATTAGACATTGTTATCATTGTTTATACAGTCAATATTTATTTAGATTTAACCTTATATCTTTTTTGTTCATCGTGCCATTTTGTCCCTCAGATGTTATTTTAGGGTTAGTTTTCTATCTCCCTACTATATATTTCTTTTGAAAGTTCCTTTGAAGTTGATATGTTGATTGTAAACTCTATCAGTTTTTGTTTGCTGGTAGATGTCTTTTTTTTTTTTTTATCACCCTTAACAAAGCTAGTGGAGATGATGGAGTTCCAGTTGAGCTATTTCAAATCCTGAAAGATGATGCTGTGAAAGTGCTGCAATCAATATGCCAGCAAATCTGGAAAACTCAGCAGTGGCCACAGGACTGGAAAAGGTCAGTTTTCATTCCAATCCCAAAGAAAGGCAATGCCAAAGAATGCTCAAACTACCACACAATTGCACTCATCTCACATGCTAGTAAAGTAATGCTCAAAATTCTCCAAGCCAGACTTCAGCAATACGTGAACTGTGAACTCCCTGATGTTCAAGCTGGTTTTAGAAAAGGCAGAGGAACCAGAGATCAAATTGCCAACATCCGCTGGATCATGGAAAAAGCAAGAGAGTTCCAGAAAAACATCTATTTCTGCTTTATTGACTATGCCAAAGCCTTTGACTGTGTGGATCACAATAAACTGTGGAAAATTCTGANCCAGAGATCAAATTGCCAACATCCGCTGGATCATGTAAAAAGCAAGAGAGTTCCAGAAAAACATCTATTTCTGCTTTATTGACTATGCCAAAGCCTTTGACTGTGTGGATCACAATAAGCTGTGGAAAATTCTGAAAGAGATGGGAATACCAGACCACCTAACCTCCCTCTTGAGAAATCTGTATGCAGGTCAGGAAGCAACAGTTAGAACTGGACATGGAACAACAGACTGGTTCCAAACAGGAAAAGGAGTACGTCAAGGCTGTATGTTGTCACCCTGCTTATTTAACTTATATGCAGAGTACATCATGAGAAATGCTGGACTGGAAGAAACACAAGCTGGAATTACGATTGCCGGGAGAAATATCAATAACCTCAGATATGCTTTTAAAGTAGGAAATATGAATTTACACTTTTTTAATACACGTCAGTCATTACAGTATACTACAGGAGAGTTTTGCTGCATGAAAAATCTCCTCGGTTCCATCTATTCACCCCTCCCTCCCTTCCCGAGACCTCGGAAACCACTATTTCACTCTCTCTAGTTTTACCTTTCCCAAAATGTCATAAAGTTGGAACCATATAGTATGTACCTTTTTCAGCTGACTTTTTCACTTAGGAATACACATTTAAGATTCCTCCATGCTTTTTTTGTGCCTCCAGAGTATAGTTCTTTTTATTGCTAAATAATATTCCATTGTATGAATGTACCAATTTCCTTATTTACCCATGGAAAAGCATCTCAGTTTGACTCCAGTTCTAAGCAATTAGGAATAAATTTGCCATAAACATTTCTGTTCCACTGTCTGTGTGGACATATTTTCAATACATTTGTGTAAATACCTAGGCATGTGGTAGATGAATCACATAATAGGAGAGTATTTAAGTTTATAAGAAACTACCAATCGTCTTCCTAGTTCAGTTCAGTTCAGTTCAGTTCAGTNAATAAATTTGCCATAAACATTTCTGTTCCACTGTCTGTGTGGACATATTTTCAATACATTTGTGTAAATACCTAGGCATGTGGTAGATGAATCACATAATAGGAGAGTATTTAAGTTTATAAGAAACTACCAATCGTCTTCCTAGTTCAGTTCAGTTCAGTTCAGTTCAGTCTCAGTCGTGTCCGACTCTTTGCGACCCCATGACTCGCAGCATGCCAGGCCTCCCTGTCCATCACCAACTCCCGGAGTTCACTCACACTCACGCCCATCGAGTCAGTGATGCCATCCAGCCATCTCATCCTTTGTTGTCTCCTTTTCCTCCTGCCCCCAATCCCTCCCAGCATCAGACTCTTTTCCAATGAGTCAGCTCTTCGCCTGAGGTGGTCAAAGTACTGGAGCTTCAGCTTGAGCATCATTCCTTCCAAAGAACACCCAGGACTGATCTCCTTTAGAATGGATTGATTGGATCTCCTTGCAGTCCAAGGGACTCTCAAGAGTCTTCTCCAACACCACAGTTCAAAAGCATCAATTCTTTGGTGCTCAGTTTTCTTCACAGTCCAACTCTCACATCCATATGGACCACTGGAAAAACCATAACCTTGACTAGACGGATCTTTGTTGGCAATGTAATGTCTCTGTTTTTCAATATGCTATCTAGGTTGGTCATAACTTTCCTTCCAAGGGCTATATAATTTTGCATTTTGGACAGCAGTAGAGTTCTGGTACAGCTTGTCAGTATTTTGGATTTTAGCCATTCTAATAGATATGTAGTGATGTTGTTTAAATTTGAAATTCCATAATGGCATGTGATGTTCAGAATATTTTCATCTGCTTCTCTCTGCCATCTGTGCATCTTCTTTGGTGTGATATCCAAATCTCTTGTTTTTCTTTTTTTTTGACTGCACCACATGGCATGCGGGAATCTTAATTCCCAGACCAGGGATCAAACCGATACCCTCAGCAGTGGAAGCATCCAGTCTTAAACACTGGACCTCCAGGGAAGTCCCCATTGCCATTTGAAAATTGACATCAGGGCTTCCCTGGGGGTCTGTGCATGCGTGCTAAGTTGCTTCAGTTTCGTCCAACTCTGTGCAGCTGTACGGATTGTAGCCTGCCAGGCTCCTCTGTCTATGGGATTCCCCAGGCAAGAATATGGGGTGGCTTGCCATGTCCTCTTCCAGGGGATCTTCCCAACCAAGGGATTAAACCTGTGTCTCTTATGGGTAAGTATGGTGTCATCTGCATATCTGAGATTATTGATATTTCTCCTGGCAATCTTAATTCCAGCTTGTGCTTCATCCAGCCCGGCATTTCTCATGATGGACTCTGCATATAAGTTAAATAAACAGCGTGACAATCTACAGCCTTGACGTACTCCTTTTCCTATTTGGAACCAGTCTGTTGTTCCATGTCCCGTTCTAACTGTTGCTTCTTGACCTGCATACAGATTTCTCAAGAGGCAGGTTAGGTGGTCTGGTATTCCCATCTCTTGAAGAATTTTCCAGTTTGTTGTGATCTATACAGTCAAAGGCTTTGGCGTAGTCAATAAATCAGAAGTAGATGTTTTTCTGGAACTCTCTTACTTTCTTGATGATCCAACAGATGTTGGCAATTTGATCTGTGTTTCCTCTGCCTTTTATAAATCCAGCTTGAACGTTTCATGAACATTTCATGTACTGTTCATGTACTCAGTTCACATACTGTTGAAGCCTGGCTTGGAGAATTTTCAGCACTACTTTGCTAGCTTGTGAGATGAGTGCAATTGTGTGGTAGTTTGGACATTCTTTGGCATTGCCTTTCTTTGGGATTGGAATGAAAACTGACCTTTTCCAGTCCTGTGGCCACTGCTGAGTTTTCCATATTTGCTGGCATATTGAGTGTAGCACTTCCACAGCATCATCTTTCAGGATTTGAAATACCTCAGTTGGAATTCCATCACCTCCACTAGCTTTGTTCATAGTGATGCTTCCTAAGGCCCACTTGACTTCCCATTCCAGGATGTCTGGCTCTAGGTAAGTGATCACATCACTGGCATTACATGGGTCATGACGATTTTTTTTGCACAGTTCTTCTGTGTATTCTTGCCACCTCTTTTTAATATCTTCTGCTTCTGTTGGTCCATACCATTTCTGTCCCTAAGTGTGCCCATCTTTTCATGAAATTTTCCCTTGGTATCTCTAATTTTCTTGAAGATATATCTAGTCTTTCCCATTCCATTGTTTTCCTCTATTTTTGCATTGATCACTGAGGAAGGCGTTCTTCCTTCCTTTCTTTCTTCCTCTTTTTCTTCCTTCCAGCATATGCTGGAGTCAAGATTTCTGGGAGAAATATCAATAACCTCAGATACACAGATGACACCACCATTATGGCAGAAAAAATGAAGAAAAACTAAAGAGTCTCTTGATGAAAGTGAAAGAGCAGAGTGAAAAAGTTGGCTTAAAGCTCAACATTCAGAAAAATAAGGTCGTGGCATATGGTCCCATCACTTTATGGCAAATAGATGGGGAAACAATGGAAAGAGTGAAAGACTTCATTTTGGGAGGGGCTCTAAAATCACTGCAGATGGTGACTGAAGCCATAAAATTAAAAGACTCTTGTTCCTTGGAAGAAAAGCTACGACCAAGCTAGATATCATACTAGAAAAGCAGAGACATTACTTTGCCAACAAAGGTCCATCTATTCAAAGCTATGGTTTTTCCAGTAGTCATGTATGGATGTGAGAGTTGGACTATAAAGAAAGCTGAGCACCGAAGAATTGATGCTTTTGGAGAAGACTCTTGAGACTCTCGAGAGTCTCTTGGTCTGCAAGGANAGAGACATTACTTTGCCAACAAAGGTCCATCTATTCAAAGCTATGGTTTTTCCAGTAGTCATGTATGGATGTGAGAGTTGGACTATAAAGAAAGCTGAGCACCGAAGAATTGATGCTTTTGGAGAAGACTCTTGAGACTCTCGAGAGTCTCTTGGTCTGCAAGGAGATCCAACTAGTCCATCCTAAAGGAAATCCTGAATATTCATTGGAATATTCATTGGAAGTACTGATGCTGAAACTGACGTTCCAATACTTTGGCCACCTCATGCGAAGAACGGACTCATTGGAAGAGACCCTGATGCTGGGAAAGATTGAAGGCGGGAGGAGAAGGGGGCGACAGAGGATGAGATGGTTGGATGNGGAATATTCATTGGAAGTACTGATGCTGAAACTGACGTTCCAATACTTTGGCCACCTCATGCGAAGAACGGACTCATTGGAAGAGACCCTGATGCTGGGAAAGATTGAAGGCGGGAGGAGAAGGGGGCGACAGAGGATGAGATGGTTGGATGGCATCACCAATTTGATGGAGATGAGTTTGAGCAAGCTCCTGGAGTTGGTGATGGACAGGGAAGCCTGGCATGAGGCAGTCCTTGGGGTAGCAAAGAGTCTGACACTACTGAGCTACTGAACCGACTGACTGACTGACTCATGGATCCTGCATTGGCAGGCATGTTCTCTGCCACTAGCGCCACCTGGGAAGCAATGGTTTAGAATCTGCCTTGCAATGCAAGGAACACTGGTTTCATCCCCCGTCCAGGAAGATCCCATGTGCCTCAGAGCAGCTAAGCTCAAGTGCACTGCAATTACTGAGCCCAGGCACCTACAGCCTTGCTCTGCATCAAGAAGCCACCGCAATGAAAAGCCCATGCACAACAACAAAGTGTAGCCCCCACTTACCACAACTAGAGAAAGCCTGCGTGCAGCAATGAAGAACCAACACAGCCGAAAAATAAATATATATATATATATTTTTAGATCCAGCAGAGGCCCACAGTCCTCTCACAGCCCGCGAGTACCTGAGAGCAGGGAGCACAGCCCGTGTGAAGCCAGGCACACCCAAGGCCAAGTGTACCCCACCCCCACCATTCCCCAAGTGAAGAGTGAGTTTCAGAAGGGCTAAGAATAAGGCTATAATGGAAGTAGGATTCACACTCACATCTCTTTGGCTCCAGAGTTCACATGCATGGCTGAGTTGGTTCCACTGGCTGGGAAAAAATCCACAGGCTGCTGTTCTAAAGGGTGGATTTCTGCATATGTATGATTTTATTGGCATCAAATGACCACAATAGTAAAGCTATAGAGACAAACAGTAGACATGGTTGCCAGGGATTAAGGGGAAGGAAAAATGGGACATGACCAATCAGGATGGGGTTTCCTGAAAATGTTCTGGAATTAGTGGTGATGGTTGCATAACTATATGATCATATTAACAACAAGATGAATTGTAGATTCTGGGCAAATTGTATGAATGTGTTTAGATTACATTTCAAGAAACCTATTATTAAAAATAAAAACGAGAAAATTTCTGGAAGATTCCTCGGAAAAGTCCCATATCCAATGTGGAGTTTTTCATGGCCACTAGAGCGGATGGCACCCCACTCCAGTGTTCTTGCCTGGANCTGTAGTTTGCTATAATTCTCACATGACAATCTGTATCTTTAAAGGTGGTTGGGGGCTGTTTCTTTGCAGAAACAGGAAATGGAATCAAGGAGTGGAACAACAGGTGTGGCAGAAATTCTCAGAGAAATTGGGTGGACGATGCAAGACTGTAATCCCATCCCGGGATAATGTTTGAGCTTGTGAGTTCCTTTCTGGTGGAAGCCTGAGGGGTGGGACCAAAGCCCTGTGAGTCACTGAGAAGGTGTGATGGAGCATGTTCCACGGTTTTCTCTGTGGCAGTGGCTGTAGGAGAAAGAACCAACACCCAGGCAGGCTCTGATGTGAAGGCTGCTTTGTCACCTACTCGCTGGTTGAATCGGAGAAGGCGATGGCACCGCCTGGAAAATCCCATGGACGGGGGAGCCTCGTAGGCTGCAGTCCACGGGANAAGGAGTGGAACAACAGGTGTGGCAGAAATTCTCAGAGAAATTGGGTGGACGATGCAAGACTGTAATCCCATCCCGGGATAATGTTTGAGCTTGTGAGTTCCTTTCTGGTGGAAGCCTGAGGGGTGGGACCAAAGCCCTGTGAGTCACTGAGAAGGTGTGATGGAGCATGTTCCACGGTTTTCTCTGTGGCAGTGGCTGTAGGAGAAAGAACCAACACCCAGGCAGGCTCTGATGTGAAGGCTGCTTTGTCACCTACTCGCTGGTTGAATCGGAGAAGGCGATGGCACCGCCTGGAAAATCCCATGGACGGGGGAGCCTCGTAGGCTGCAGTCCACGGGATCGCTAAGAGTCGGACACGACTGAGCGACTTCACTTTTACTTTTCACTTTCATGCTTTGGAGAAGGAAATGGCAACCCACTCCAGTGTTCTTGCCTGGAGAATCCCAGGGACGGGGGAGCCTGGTGGGCTGCCGTCTATGGGGTCGCACAGAGTCGGACACGACTGAAACGACTTAGCAGCAGCAGCAGCTGGTTGAACCTGGGCAAACTCCAGAGCCTTTTTTGAGCTCAGTTTCCTCATCTGTGGCATATGTGTTTGGGGAAACCCATGGAGAGGGGGCCCGTGGGTTTTGGCATCTGTGCACTGGGTGCTGAATTTGCGTTGGTTCTGTTCTCTCCTGGGCTCCCTCAGAACTCTGTTTTCAGCATCTTGGGATTTCAGGTGAACCCCTGGTTTGCAGAGTATAGGTCAGGGGGCTGGTCCCAAAAGCTCCCTCTATGTAGGCCAACCTAGAATCTCTCTGCACCGCCTCCTCTACTGAGTTATAACATGGAATATTTCCTGAGAACTTGGCTGGGAACAGTGAGAGAATGCTAGGAATGATTGCGAACAATCATCATGCCTAAGCACNTCACTGACTCTATGGGCGTGAGTCTGAGTGAACTCCGGGAGTTGGTGATGGACAGGGAGGCCTGGTGTGCTGCAATTCATGGGGTCGCAAAGAGTCGGACACGACTGAGCGACTGAACTGAACTGAACTGAATTCATCTACAGAAGATTTCACCTTTTAGGATCTCAATTTTATTCACTCTTTCCTGAGGCATCCTACTCTATGCACATGCCTGACTTTTTTTCCCCAATCCCATAAACTCAACCCATGAAAATTGAGGACCAAGAGTCAGCAAACTTTTTTTGCAAAGAGTTACAGAATAAACATATTAGGCTCTGCAGACCACATGGTCTCTGTGGCATCCACTTATCTCTGCTATTTTAGAATGAAAGCAGCTAGGGACAACACATAAATGAATGTGTAGGGCTGGGTTCCAATAAAACTTTATTTACAAAAAGAGGTGATAAACTAGATTAGTCCCTGGGCCATAGTTTTCTGACTTCTGGTCTAGGCCATCAGGAAATGGCTGATGCCGTCAGAGCAAATGCCAACTTCATTATTTTCTTCCCTGCTTAGAGTCAGGCTTTCTTCTTTTGTCAGTTCTCTGAAGATTTTACTTACTGTTTTGCCAGTTCAGGGATGTATTTATGAGGATGTTTCAGGATATTTTGTTTGCAGTTGCATTGTTCTGCACCGGAAGGTTTCTCTGGATGGAAGTCAGCAACGAGAGTCAGATTCATCTTGAAAATGAAAGTGAAAGTCTCTAAGTCATGCCCAACTTCTTGCATCTCCATGGACTGCAGCCTGTCAGGCTCCTCTGTCTACAGGATTTTCCAGGCAAGGATGCTGGAGTGGGTTGCTATTTCCTTCTCCAGGGGATCTTCCTGACCTAGGGATTGAACGCCGGTCTCCTGCAATGCAAGCAGATTCTTTACAGACTGAGGTAGCAGGTTTTCTCAGACTTTCAAATCACTGGGAGAAGCTTTAATAACTACATTCGCTTAACATGGGCTTCCCTGATAGCTCAGTTGGTGAAGAATCCACCTGCAATGTAGGAGACCCCAGTTCAATTTCTGGGTCGGCAAGATCCCCTGGAGAAGGGAAAGGCTACCCACTCCGGTATTCTTGGGCTTCCCTTGTGGCTCAGCTGGTAAAGAATCCACCTGCAATGTGGGCCACCTGGGTTTAATCCCTGGGTTGGGAAGATCACTTGGAGAAGGGAAGGGCTACCCACTCTGGTATTCTGACCTGGAGAATTTCATGGACTGTATAATCCATGGGGTTGCAAAGAGTTGGACACGACTGAATGACTTTCACTTCACTTTACTTCACATATTAAGTTCAAACTTCTCAGATGGGTGTTTAAGGCTTTTTAATCTTTGTCTTTAGTGAATCCTTCCAAATCCTTAGCTCCCTCTACTCCCTTTCTTTCTTTAAAAACGTGATTTATTTGTATTTTTGGTTGCACTGAGTCTTTGTTGCTGCACTATGGCTTTCTCTAGTTGCAGTTTTTGGACTTCTCATTTTGGTGGCTTCTCTTGTGAAGCACGGGCTCTAGGGCACAGGCTTCAGTACTCGTGGCACACGGGCTTAGTAGCCTTGCAGCATGTGGAATCTTCCCAGACCAAAGATCGAACCTGTGTCCCCTGTGTTGGCAGGCAGATTCTCGACCACTAGCTCACCAGGGGAGTCCTCTACTTCCTTTCCTGAATAAGCCTTTCCCCCCATCTCTCCCATTTCACTCTGTTCCCTGTACTGTCCTTACACATTTCATCCCAGCTGTTTCCCATGGCAATGGCAGCCAGTTAAATAACGAGTCGCTTTGCAGATCTCCTCTCAGATACCTTGTCCTTAATTTTCATCTCAACTGGATATACTCTCTCCTCCAGTGTTATGCCTTGTATTATAGTTTTTTGTAAACTTGTTTTGACCATTCCTGCTAAATTGTAAACTCGTTTAGGACAGAGAACATCCCTTATCCAACTTTGTAGATTTCTCCACTTCCCTCACAGAGCCCCCTAGCACACGGTTTTGACTAGAGCAGCTACTTAGATATTTGCAAAATGGATGAATATATAGATTTTTTTCAAGTTGGGAAAATTCAGTATTTAATCATAAAGCCCATGGCATTTCTCATCTTTAGCTCTTCCTATGAATTGAATTGAAGGCTCATCAGCCTCCATGAGAGCCACTGCATTCCATCAAGAATAGAATCACAGCTGTGGTATATCCTACAACCCATGTAGAATCTCTTTTCATGGTATCTGATAGTTACTGCCCACAAAATCATGACACCACCCAAAGATAACTGCTGTTGACGGTGCATGTATTGTTAACAACAATATTATCCCCATTGTCACTAAGCACCCTTTCACAACAGGATTTTTTCATAGCTACTTTGTAATCCATCATACGGATATAGAACGATTGTATCTGTATGATGGCCGACCAGTCCCGAGTATTAGACTCTGAACATAATATTATTATAAGTAATGTTTTTTCTCTAAATATTTTTTTGATGTGGACCATTTTCAAAGTCTTTATTGAATTTGTTACACTATACTGCTTCTTTTTATGTTTTGGTTTTTTTTTTTTGGGCAAGGAGGCATGTGGGATCCTAGCTCCCTGACCAGGAATTGAACCCACACCCCCTGCATTAGAAGGCAAAGTCTTAACCACTGGACCACCAGGGAAGTCCCCTAAATAATGTTATAATGAACTGCCTTGTATGTAATTTTCCATCTCTCTGCTTCTTTCCTCAGGATAAATTCTACCAAGTAAAGAAAATGTTGAATCAAAGAGACGGATCATCTTTCAAAACTTTTTCAGTTGCTAAATGGCAACCAGATTGTTGGAACACCTTGTAGAAGTACAGTGTTCAGTAAATAATATGCTCTTCAACTTTGGAGTTTTGGGTTAATTTCAGATTTTTTTTTCTTGTTTCTTTGTTTTTGAGGGCTGCTTCAGTAGATAAAATTTTTGCATAGCTCTCAGAAAACGTGCATTTCTCCTATTGGTACTGAAGTTGAATATTTATACACATATATGTATCTATATATACATATACAATGAATATATGTATAGATGTGTGTGTATCCATATGTACATATGTGTATATATATGTACACATGCATATAATGGTTAGCCCTCATATTTTTTTTGTGATTTACTTGCTCATTTCTCTTTTTTATTGTGGCATTGGTTTTTTCTTATGATTTATAAATTGATGAATTAATTCATTGTCTATCACACATGTTACAAATATATGTATATACATTTTAGTATATATCTCTTTTTGTTTATGACAATTATTTAAAATTTTGACATAATTTCAGACTTGCAGAAAAGTTGCAAGGTTAGTGCAAAGAATTCTCTAGTACCTTTACAGAGTCCTCAGATGTTAACATTTTAGTACTTTCATCTTATTCTTTTCCTTTTTGGTTTTCTCTATCTATAAAATTTTTATTTGAACTGCTAGACATGAAGCTATGGCATATAAAAAAATAGCCATAAGTATGTTTAAAATAAACTTTATGGTGCTTAGAATTAAAGAACCAATATTGATAGGTTATCAGCTAAAGTGAATCATTTATTCAGATTTTCTTAGTTTTTACCTAATTTACTTTATCTGTTCTAGGAATCCACCTAGGACACTCTATGGCCTTGTGTCTTCATGTCCCCCTAGCTTCCTTGGTACTGTGACAGTTTTTAAGATTTTTCTCGTTTTTGATGATCTTTGAGTTTTGAGGAGGACTGGTCAGGATTTTGTCTAATCTCCCTCTAAAAGTGTTTTTCTCATGATGTTACTGGTTTGGGGGAGGAAGACCATGGAGGGAAAGTGATATCTTCATCACTTCCTATTAAGTCTGAATTCATGTCAAAAGGCTATTAACTTCGTTTGACACTGTTGATGTTGACTTTGATCTAAGGAATCCAGAGCCTTTTAATGTCTGTATAAACACACTTGGTTTCGAATGAACTTATTTACAAAACAGAAAGAGATTCACAGACATAAAAAGCAAACGTATTGTTACCAAAGGGGAAAGATTGGGAGGAGGGATAAATTGGGAGTTTGGAATTAACATATACACGCTACTATATATAAAAGTGATGAACAACAAGGCCCTACTATATAGCACAAGGAACTCTGCTCATTCTGTAATAACCTAAATGAGACAAGAGTTTGAAAATGAATAGACATACATATATGTATGACCAGTTCACTTTGTGTATGCCTGAAACTAACACAGCATTGTGAATCAACTATAGTCCAATATAAAATAAAATAAACATCATCAGTGGCGTTTAGGTCAGGTCAACTTTTCTGAGCAAAATTTGGTGGTTCAAGTTGTATTTTATTTTTATTTTTTAAAGTGTTTTTCTTTCTGTGGCTGCTTTGGGTCTCAGTTTTGGCATGCAGGGTTTTGGTTGCATCATGTGCGGTCTTTACTGCAGCTTGATAACTCAGTAGTTGTGGAACTTGGGCTTAGTTCTTCTGCAACATGTGGAATCTTAGACCTCTAATCAGGGATCAAACCCAAGTCCCCTGTATTGCAAGGTGGAGTCTTAACCACTGGACCACCAGGGAAGGTGCCTCAAGTTATCAGTTAATCATCATGAAAGCTGCACCATAGTAGAGAACTGTTATATTCATTGCAATTCATGAACCTGAATGATACCTTGATGAAAATTCCTTGACTATAAGGTTACTGTTATACAGTGTGTTTTTGGTGATACCACAAATTAGGAATTAATCTTAGAACAGAAAGTCTTAAAATTGGTTCTTCAAAACATTTAGCAAATTATTTGAAGGGCAAAAATACTTGCGCACATCCCCTACTGTGTGATCTGTACACCTCTGTGTCCCAGATGTAGCCTTTGACTTTCTAGTATTGTTTTGCAGAAGTCCATATCTTATCTATTATAAATGATTTAGCTGTCTCCTTTAGACTACTCTTGTTTTCCCATTCACTGAATAAAGCTTTTGAATGTTTGAGCAGTTAGATTCCCACACCCTACGTTTGATCATTTCCAGGAACCAATAAGAAAGTTTAGCAAAGTGAATCTGAATGATTTATTTGTGCAGAAAGAGTGAATTTCCTCTTAGTCGTACATCCGACACCCACACGATACCTCATCTGTGATGCTGGGAAGGAACATTTTCAGGAGAAACTTGATGCCCAATTAGTGTGTTTTAATTTAGTCAGTGGAATTTCCATCTGGCTGCAGCACATATCCTGGAGGGTAGACAAGCGCTGAGTGTAACACTTGATGAGTTTGTGAGATGGGTCTGCAGATACAAAGGACACTTTACCCAAGCAGGATTTTAGAGAGTCTGAGTTCCCCCACCCCTACCTCTATTTGTTAGTTACAGGATGAATGGGGACAGAGATAACGTGTGAAACTTATTTTGCAAATAAACAATATATAATTCAGTTTATATATAAATATAAATTAACGGTCACAGGAAAGTCTGAGATTAAACAAGCCTATTATAAAAAGGTAAGTGTTCATGGAAGGTTTTGGTTCTTATTATGTCTAAAAATAGAGGGGATTCCAGAAGTCTATAATCCTTATCCAAAAATTCTGTTTTCCATTTTGTGGAAGATATCTTTTCAGTCCATTTCAAACAGCAATATGTTGTGTTTTCTGGCCTTCGGTTGTTCTGTTTGCATACAGTTAGGAATGAGCTTACACAGCTGGCACTGATCTTTTCTACTTTCCTAAGAATCATAGTTGCTTCCTGGAAACCTTTATCTCTGAAAGTCCTGTAACACTATTAAGTGATATCTAGATTTGGCTAGCTCATGACACTAGGAATTCATTATTTTTAGGAGGGAAAGGTGATCGTGTACTTATAAGACTTAAACATTGACCTTTGCTAACACAGTTCAGATTGTGTTTAATCGTGACTATTGGGACATCATCGAACAAGCCCCAGGCAGAGACATTCATGACAGAAACACCCTGTCCTTCCAGGAACAGAACCAGAAATGTCTGCAATATGTCTGTAGACTCTGGAGCTCAGACTGTGTGAACACTTTCCTGGGTTCCACTGTACCCTCAAGTTTGTTTCCGAGCCATGGAAAATGGCTATGAGAAATGATTGTGCAACTGCGAACTGTTAGTCACTTTAGATTTCCTGAATATTCCCTGTTTAATTTCTCTGGTAGCTGGCAATCGCATCGAAGATTTAAGCTGCTGAAGGGAATTCGGGAAAACCCACATAAATGTCCTGGATGAGGTTTGGCAAGCTATGTGTCTTGGTGACATAACAATGTCATAACTAGAGATTTCATCAACACAGCAGGCAGGAAATCCCTCTCGCTGCCAGACACCCACTTACAGTCACTGGAGTCTGAGAATCATTGTTGGTTAGAACGGATTCTACACAGTTTTTAATTTGATTATCAGGCTGCTGGAATACAAATTTGGACCCAGAGTTTAGATGCAATGAGATTTCGTTAAAAATGGGCATCTTCAGAGACTTTTTAGAATAGGAAAAAAAAAAAAAAAANCACAGTCAAAGGCTTTGGCATAGTCAAGAAAGCAGAAATAGATGTTTTTCTGGAACTCTCTTGCTTTTTCCATGATCCAACGGATGTTGGCAATTTGATCTCTGGTTCCTCTGCCTTTTCTAAAACCAGCTTGAACTTCTGGAAGTTCACGGTTCACGTATTGCCGAAGTCTGGCTTGGAGAATTTACGAGCATTACTTTACTAGAAAACCTTCTAGTTTTCTCCACTTATACCTGCTCACTGTACATTTTTGTATCATCCAGGGTTACTTTCTCTGTCTAATTCTTTGATATTTAATTCTGTAACTTGGGTAAGTATTGAGATTCCAGGTACCATTATATGTGTTTATTGGTCCCTTTTTCACCACTGAAGACATTTTTATTATATTCATTGGACCATTAATTTAATGTAACAGTTTTGGTTTTTTTGCTTTTAAAGTATTTATTTATTTTGACTGCCCTGGGTCTTTTTGTGGCATGTGGGATCTAATTCCCTGACCAAGGATTGAACCTGGGTCCCCTTCATTAGGAGCCTGAGGTCTTAGCCACAGGACCACCAGGGAAGTCCCCATAGTGTTATGTTTTTATTGTCTAATGGTTTACCGTTATATGGTGATTTTTTCTGCTTTGCTCTTGCTGTAGCATTGATTTAGTCTGATACTATGGTGATCACTCTGCTCTTAAATTTGTGTAGGTGTCTTAAAGTATAAACCATCTTGCTAATTCAAAAGTTGACCTCTGTTCACATATGTGTAACTCCAGTTGTCTGTTTGTAGCAGACTGGTGGATTTTTCTCTATAGTGAAGTCTAGTCTATTTGCTAATGGTATTCTAACTGTATCTCCAAACTGACCTCTTTAAGCCGCAGACTCCCCTCAACTCCAGACCTTGAATTTCTAAAAATAGGCATTTTATTTGTTTCCTTGGGTTGCTGTTACAAAGCACCACAAACTGGGTGGCTTAGAACAACAGAAACATATTGGTGCACAGCTCCAAAGTCAAGATGTAGGCAGGGCCATCCTCCTCGGAGCTCTAGGTAGGATTCTTTCTTGCCTCTTCCAGTTTCTGGTGGTGGCCAACAGTCCTTGGAGTCTCTTGACTTGCAGCTGCTTTCCTGCCATCTCTGCCCCTGTAATCACATGATCTTCTCTTAAGGACACTAGTCATATTGGATGAAGGGCCCCCCTAGCTCCACTATGATCTCATCTTAACTAATTATTTCTGTAAAACCCCTTTCCCAAATAAGATCATGTTGTAAGGTTCTGGGGGTTGCTGCTGCTGCTAAGTTGCTTCAGTCGTGTCCGACTCTGTGTNTGATCTTCTCTTAAGGACACTAGTCATATTGGATGAAGGGCCCCCCTAGCTCCACTATGATCTCATCTTAACTAATTATTTCTGTAAAACCCCTTTCCCAAATAAGATCATGTTGTAAGGTTCTGGGGGTTGCTGCTGCTGCTAAGTTGCTTCAGTCGTGTCCGACTCTGTGTGACCCCATAGATGGAAGTCCACCAGGCTCCCCCATCCCTGGGATTCTCCAGGCAAGAACACTGGAGTGGGTTGCCATTTCCTTCTCCAATGCATGAAAGTGAAAAGTGAAAGGGAAGTCACTCAGTCATGTCCAACTCTTCACAACCCCATGAACTACAGCCTACCAGGCTCCTCCGTCCATGGGATTTTCCAGGCAAAAGTACTGGAGTGGGGTGCCATTGCCTGGGGGTTGAGAGTTCAGCATATCCTTTTGGAAGGACACAACATTAAAAAAAAGAAAAAATTGTTAATTTCGTATTGGTGTATAGCCAAGTAACAAATGGGCTTCTCTGGTAGCTCAGGTGGTTAAGAAACCTCCTGCAATGCAGGAGACCCCAGTTCGATTCCTGGGTTGGGAAGATCCCCTGGAGGAGGGCTTGGCAACCCCCTCCAGTATTGTTGCCTGGAGAATCCCCATGGACAGAGAAGCCTGGTGGGCTAAAGTCTGTGGGGTCCCAGTAGGGAGTCAGACATGACTGAGCAACTAAGCACAGCACAAGTAACAATGTTGTGATGGTTTCAGGTGAACAGCAAAGGGATGGAGTCATACATACACATGTATCCATTCTCCCCCGAACTCCTCTCTCATCCAGGCTGCCATGTGACGTGGAGCAGAGTTCCCTGTGCTATGCAGTAGGTTCTTGTCGGTTACCCATTTTAAATATAGCCGTGTGGGACACAGCATTTTTAATGGAATTTTTCCATAACAGCTTTGTTGAGATAGCTTCCTGTGTTGTTGTTGTTGATTTTTTAATTTTGCTGCACTGGGCCTTAGCTGCAGCGTGCAGGATCTTTAGTTGCAGCATGGGAACCCTGAGTTGTAGCATGCGGGATCTAGTTCCCTGACTCGGGATAGTACCCAGGACACCTGCATGGGAAGACCGGCGGCATCTTAGACCCTGGGCTGCCAGGGAAGTCTTTGCTTCCTGCGGTCTTCTGAAAGACAGTTTCTGTCTTGGGACTTTGAATTTGCTGTGTCTCTGCCTCCACTTTCCCCCACCCACTCCCCAGTCTTCCCATGGCTTACTCGGATCTTATAGTTCCTTGCTCGAACCTTATTTCTTCAAGGAAGCCTCTTCTGACCACCCTACCTAAAATAGAGACTCATTCTCTTACATTTACCACTATCTGACATTTTGTGGGGTTTGCTTTTGTTTGTTTGTTTTCTGTCCCCAAGTAGAATGTAGGATCTGTGAGAGCAGGAAATTAATCTTGCATCTGATCAGCCTAGCCCCAGGGCTTGAAGCAGTACCTGGCGCACGATAGATGCTCAATCAATATGTGTTGAATTAGCACAGGAAGGGATATCATTGTAGCATCGTTACCTTATCAAGCATAGATCTGAGTCAAGTGAACAAGCAGAGTGCTGAAAGACACTGTGGGCAAAGGGCCTGAGGCAAGAGCCTGCTTGGCGTGTTCGAGGACCAGTGAGTCAAGGTGAGTGTTGAGAGATGCCATCAGAGGAACGGACTGCGTGAGGCTCTTCTCTCGTTCATGCTGTTCTGGCCACCTGTGCTCTTTCCCTGGCTGTTCTGACGGTTGCCTTCTCATTCTTGGTGGCTTCAATGTACCCTCCCTCTCATCACTCTGTGTCACACCACCTCGTAGCATTTATCACCAGCAGGAAATCTATCGCTTTATTGTCTTGTCCCACTACCCCACTGGGCACAGAAGTGCCACACGGGTCAAAACTGAGTTTATTTAATGGCCGTTGTGCTCCTGGAAGCTAAAACAGTGTACGTTCCCACAAGTGTTGGTTAAGTGAGTGAACAAAGATAACCTTCTACTGGTAAATGAATTCCCCAGAGTAGTTTAATGCAGCTTATAAAAACATGTCTGGCTTTTACTGGGAGGAGAGAAGGAGGAGAAGAGAAAAAGGCAGCCATATCTAAATATGTTTCTACCTCCCATAATGACTACCAAATAATAGAAAGATAGTTCAGTCATCTTCCTGTGTGACAGTTCTCTATTCCCATGACCTTAAAGCATATCCCCTATGAATACTAAGGCTCTGTTTTTTCTCTTACCATATGGATCAAGTTTTTACCCCACATATTTTCCCAGTGTTTCTTTATTTTCTTTTTACATATTCTTCATAACATTAACCATATAAAGCATATAAATATTTCTAGTCAGAGTATAAATAAGAAAAAGGTGAGATTAATGGGCTACAATTAGTAAGCACATTCATTAGCTTCTATTTTTTTTTTTTTTTTTTGCCAATTCTTCATCTGTTTATTGGGGGCCTACTGTATACATGCTTCCCTGGTGGCTCAGACAGTAAAGAATTTGCCTGCGATGCAGGATACCCGGGTTTGATCCTTCGGTCAGGAAGATCTCCTGGAGAAGAGAATGGGTCCCCACTCCAGTATTCTTGCCTAGAGAATTCCATGGACACAGAAGCCTGGCGGGCTCAATAGTCCACTGGGTAGAAAAGAGTTGGACACAACTGGGAGACTAACACTTTCACTTTACTATATACAAAGCACTGGGCTAGGCTCTGGGGCTTCCAGGGTCAGACAAGCAGGAGACATGGTTCCCACCTTCCTGAAGTTTATGTTCTATTGTGAAAAGGACCTAACAGAAGCAGAAGAGATTAAGAAGGGGAACAAGAACACCCAGAAGAACTATACAGAAAAGGTCAACTGGCCCAGATAATCACAATGGTATGATCACTCACCTAGAGCCAGACACCCTGGAGTGTGAAGTTGAGTGGACCTTAAGAAGCATTACTACAAACAAAGCTAGCAGAGGTGATGGAATTCCAGCTGAGCTATTTCAAATCCTAAAAGATGATGCTGTTAAAATGCTGCACTCAATATGCCATCATACTTGGAAAACTCAGCAGTGGTCACAGGACTGGAAAAGGTCAGTTTTCATTCCAATCCCAAAGAAAGGCAATGTCAAAGGATGTTCAAACTACCGCACAATTGCACTCATTTCACAAGCTAGCAAAGTAATGCTCAAAATTCTCCAAGTAAGGCTTCAACAGTACATGAACCAAGAACTTCCAGATATTCAAGCTGGATTTAGAAAAGGCAGGGGAACCAGAGATCAAATTGCCAACATCTGATGGATCATAGAAAACATAAGAGATTTCCAGAAAAACATCTATATCTCATTGACTATGCTAAAGCCTTTGACTGTGTGGATCACAACAAACTGGAAAACTCTTCAAGAGATGGGAATACCAGACCACCTGACCTGCCTCTTGAGAAATCTGTATGCAGGTCAAGAAGCAACAATTAGAACCGGATGCGGAACAATAGAATGGTTCCAAATTTGGAAAGGAGTGTGAGAAGGCTGTATATTGTCACCTGGCTTATTTATATGCAAAGTATATCATGTGAAATGCCAGGCTGGATGAAGCACAAGCTGGAATCAAGACTGTCAGGAGAAATACCAATAACCTCAGATAAGCAGGTGACAACATTCTTACAGAAGAAAGTAAAGAGGAACTAAAGAGCCTCTTGATGAAAGCAAAAGAGGAGAGTGAAAAAGCTGGCTTAAAACTCAACGTTCAAAAAATGAAGATCATGGCATCCAGTCCCATCATTTCATGGCATATTGATGGGGAAACAATAGAAACAGTGACAGACTTCTTTTCTTGGGCTCCAAAATCACTGCAGATGGTGACTGCAGCCATGAAATTAAAATGCTTGCTCCTTAGAAGAAAAGCTATGACCAACCTAGACAGCACATTAAAGTGCAAAAAGACATCTCTTTGATGACAAAAGTCCATCTACTCAAAGCTATGGTTTTTTCAGTAGTCATGTATTGATGTGAAAGTTGGACCATAAAGAAAACTGAGCACCAAAGAATTGATGCTTTCCAAGTGTGGTGTTGGAGAAGACTCTTGAGAGTCCCTTGGATAGCAAGGAGATCAAGCCAGTTAATCCTAAAGGCAGTCAACCCTGAATATTCATTGGAAGGACTCATGCTGAAGCTGAAACTGTAATACTTTGGCTACCTGATGCGAAGAACTGACTCATTGGAAAAGACCCTGATGCTGGGCAAGAATGAAGGCAGGAGGAGAAGGGGATGACAAAGGATGAGATGGTTGGATGGCATCACTGACTCAATGGACGAGTTTGAGCAAGCTCCAGGAGTTGGTGATGGACAGGGAAGCCTGGACTGGAAATACTGCAGTCCATGGGGTTGCAAACAGTTGGACACAACTGAGCAACTGAACTGAACTGAACTGAACTTACCTGAATCCTGAGAAACCTGTATAATGTCAAGAAGCAACAGTTAGAACAGGACATGGAACAACAGACTGGTTTCAAATTCAGAAAGGTATATCTAGCCTGTATATTGTCACTTTGCTTATTTAATTTAAATGCAGAGTATATTATGCAAAATGCTAGGCTAGATGAAGCACAAGCTCGAATCAAGATTGCGGGGAGAAATATCAATAACCTTAGATATGCAGATGACACCACCCTTATGGCAGAAAGTGAAGAAGAACTAAAAAGCCTCTTGATGAAAGTGAAAGAGGAGAGTGAAAAGCCTGGCCTAAAACTCAATATTCCAAAAACTAAGATGATGGCATCCAGTCCCATCACTTAGTGACAAATAGATGGGGAAACAATGGAAACAGTGACAGACTTCATTTTCTTGGGCTCCAAAATCACTGTGGATGGTGACTATAACCATGAAATTAGAAGAAGCTTGCTCCTTGGGGGGAAAAAAAAAACAAACACAGAGAGTGTATAAAAAAGCAGAGACATTACTTTGTTGGCAAAGGTCCATCTAGTCAAAGTTATGGTTTCTCCAGTAGTCATGTAGGGATGTGAGAGTTTGACTATGAAGAAAACTGACTGCCGAAGAACTGATGCTTTTGAATTGTGGTGCTGGAGAAGACTCTTGAGAGTCCCTTGGACAGCAAGGAGGTTAAACCAGTCAATCCTAAAGGCAATCAACCCTGAATATTCATTGGAAGGACTGATAATTTTAGGTCCTGCCCCAAATTCTACTGATTTATTCCCAGTTGTGGTCAAAATAATTATCCCAGTCCGTGCAAGGCTCATCCCAGCCCCTGGACCTTCTCAGTCTGTGCACTGTTGCTCCTATTACAACAGCCAAGAACCTGCCCCTTAGGTCCAACTCTAAACAACTTGGAGAGTAGTCCACAGACTACAAGTTCAAAACTAGTCCAGAAACTATTACAGTCTGCAACAGGATAAGCAGAGAACAGCATTTAAAGACTTGGGCAATTTAGCATCACCCCAGCATCTAAGCACGTGACTGATGAATTCGTCTTGTTGACAAAGCATAGAGCCCCTGAGTGCTGTCAAACTCAAGTGATGAGTTGGATGCGGCCCCAGATGTTCTACAGCCACAGGCAACAGGACCACTTCTTGGTTCATGATGGATTGAAGATTAAAAGTACTCCCTCACCATAGAGAATCTGAGCATTATTCTTGTTCAGTCGCTAAGTCGTGTGGAACTCTCTGAAACCCCAGGGACTGCAGCATCCCAGACTCCTCTGTCCTCCAGTATCTCCCAGAGTTTGCTCAAATTCCTGCCTATTGAATCAATGATGCTATCTAACCATCTCTTCCTCTGCCACCCCCTTCTCCTCTTGCCTTCAATCTTTCCAAGCATCAGGGTCTTTCCCAATGAGTCAGCTCTTCACATCAGGTCGCCAAAGTATTGGAGCTTCAGCTTCAGCATCTGTCCTTCCAATGCATAGAGTTGATTTTCTTTAGGATTGACTGGTTTGATCTCCTTGCAGTCCATGGAACCCTAAAGAGTCTTCGGCAGCACCACAGTTTGAAAGTATCAGTTCCTCGTCATTGTTCTAACCCACATCGTTCTTCCCTCTTGTTCATTACCATGGTGATTCTGTCAGTATCGTCTCGTCTCATACTGCATCTTTTATGTTTTAAGCTTTATTCTAGTTGCTTTGTCTGTAGAGATCCCACTTTCTTATTTGTATTGCAAGACTCATGAGGACAGAGATCATCCTTTTTCTATGTTCTCGTCTACCTAGCACTTAGTCTTATCCTTGTCCCATACAGTAAACACTCAAGTTTTTTTGCTTGGGGTTTTGCAAGGGTGGTGGCAATGGTGTTTCTTTCTTTCTCTCTCTCTCTTTTTTTTTTTGGACCCTGATTCAAATCATAAGACAAGGCTGGGGTTGGACAGGCAACAAGAGAAGAGTCAACTTTGCTTTATTTTGTGCTAGAAGGGAAAAACATTTAAGTGATTTTTTTTTTACAAACACAAGTCAAGGAAAAACCTCAGGCACACTATTGTAACAACCATTTGTGGTCTGGGCTTCTCCAGTGGCTCAGTGGTAGAGTCTGCCTGCATTGCAGGAGAGGCAAGTTCAATCCCTGGGTCAGAAATATCCCCTGAAAGAGGAATTGGCAACCCACTCCAGTATTCTTGTCTGGGAAATCTCAAGGACAGAGGAGCCTGGTGGGCTGCAGTCTGTGGGGTCAGAGAGTCGACCAAGACTGAGCACATGCGCAATCATGCATTTGTGGTATATGCCAGGCATTGTGTTAGAGGCTTTATTTATTTACATGTATTATTTCATTTAATCTTTGTACAATCTCTTGAAAGCTGTAATTACAGGTATCATTTCCACCACTTTGCAGATGAAGGAAGTGATGGGTCAGAGGTGAGTAACTTGCCCCAGGTCACACAGCTCCCAAGTGGTGGTGGTCCGTCTGCCTTCAAAGCCCATACACTTTTTCTTGTTTCCATTATTACTTAGTAAGAACATTTATTACTAAAAGCGCACGTTACTGGATTTAGGAAAAATACATGTACTCTTGTCATTTTTCTGAACTTGCCTTCTTTGTCATGGCTCTGATGTCTTATATTTCCATTAAGGCTTTTCCCTTATATACTTTTCTCTCACTGTAGAGGATGGAGTTTCAGGCCGCCCAGAAAATTACAATTCCAGCTTTACCTTTGTATCTCTTGGGAGAAGGAAGAGACAAAGCCTTCTTCTCTGACTCTAATTAGGCTGTAATTCAGCCGCCTAGCCGTGGAGGTCGGGACACACAGCTTCAGCAGAGATCTGTGTCCCGTCTCTGAGAGCAGTGGATTTGTTACATGCTTTTCTGGTGTGTCATCCTTACTGTGTCTCATATGGGGTTTTCAGATGCCGCTCTCTGGTTGTCAGTAATAATCGTTTTTTAGTGTTTGTAGTAGTTTTCAAAGGCTTTTATTATTTATGGTCAATATATATTCCTTAGTTTTTAATTTCATCAGTCTTTGACAACTATTTGGACAATTTGCTCCCCTGAGTTAGAACAAAATTGCAAATTTGATGAGACAAAGGCACGTTTTACTCTCATCTAAGATCCTCAAACTCATTGTTTAATTATACTCCAGAACATAAACGTATCATTGTATTCCTTTAGATGTATTTTAGGAAACTGACTACTTGATGGATAAAATTTGAAAAAGGTCAAGTGGAGTTTTTTGGTTTTTTTTGGTGATATTGGCATTTCTATGTCAGAATCAAGTCTGTACTTTAAAAACAACTTTTATGTCCTAAAAAACAAGGTTACTAGGGATTGTCTGTATTCAATGTGACTCCATCGGTCCTTAATAAGTTCAAAGGAAACTTGCTGATGGAAAGATGATTGAGAAACCAATTCTTTCATACTGTATTTATCTTGAGGTGACTCAGTAATTAAAAGTGAAAACAGAACAATTGTGATTCAGGATGTTATTATAAGGAGGGGAAATACAAGGAAGGAAAAAATGTAAATTCCCCTCTTTGGAACGTATTCGGTCTTCTGAAAAGTCATTTACTCAGCGTGGTGCCTCTAAAATACATGCGTGCATGTGTATTTCGGTAATTTTTCATTAGCCAGTTATCTGTCACATCACTCTTCCTTTTGTCTCTCATTGGTGACCAAAGCCCTGAACTCCGTCTGGTAAACGAAACTCTTCATCTGTCCCTTCCTCTCAATCCAGCTGCTGAGCAGCTGCTTTCCCTTCTTGCCTTTTAACTGGTCTTATTGTTGTGGCTTAGTCACTCAGTTGTGTCCAACTCTTTGTCGCCCCCTGGACTGTAGCCCGCCAGGTTCCTCTGTCCATGGGATTCTATAGACAAGAATACTGGAATGGATTGCCATTTCCTTCTCCAGGGGAATCTTCCCGACCCAGGGAACAGATCAATGTCTCCTGTGTTGGCAGGCAGATTCTTTACCATCTGTGCTATAGGGAAGTCCCAAACTGGTCTTTATAACTCCCAAATCTTCCATTCTTCAACTGCCTGTTAACACTGCTGCCTGAGTGGTGGCGCCTTGGAAAACGTATCTGGTTATGTCATTCCGCCACTTAAATTTCTTTCATCTTGATTTCTTCCAGAAAGAAAATAATAATACTTTTAAAGGCAGAGATATACACACAGAAAATATAGGGACAAGATAAAACAGACCTTGCCTTCTAATTCTTGCCCACTCTTCTTTCCTCCTGATCACTGGTATGTCCAGCCTCAGGGACAAGCCCATCACTCCTGGGTTTGTCTTTTTGATCATATGGTGCTGTAGGCCTAGAATAGCCCTTACCAGTCACCTCTCCTCCATGAGGACCAGTGAAGGGTTTGACATCATCACCTCCTTGATAAACCTTTTGTGATCAACTCTTCTCTCCCTCTTCTGCTTCTTTATACATATATATATATTCATTTATTCAAAATACATATATATATATATATATTCATTTATTTGGCTGCACTGGGTCTTAGTTACAGTAAGTGGGATCTTCAATCTTCATTACACCTTGTAGGATCTTAGTTCCTTGACCAAGGATCGAACCCAGGCCCCCTGCATTGGGAGTGTGGAGTCTTGGTCACTGGACCATCAAGGAAGTCCCTCTACCTTCTCTGCTTCTATGTTACCAAAAGCCCAATGTGTTCTCAATATTAATCTAGATTTTATACGTTTTAATTGTTTCATTTGTATGTAATCATTGTATTTTAATAGCAATGTGGTTGAGGAGGTTGAGACCTCCATGCTGATTGCCTGGTTTCTAATTCTAGCTTTGCCATTTCCCAGCCAGGTTATTGGGTGAATTACTCAAGCTCTCACACTTCAGTTTACTCATCTGTAAAAGGGGAAAATAATAGCTCCCACTTCCTCCACTGCAGTGAGGTCTCTGAATCAATGCAAGTAAAATTCCTCGAACACTCACTGGTTGTGACAAGCTAGTTGTCACATTGCTCATTCCTGGAGGAAGTCATTATGTGCATTGCATAGACCTCATTAGAGAAAGTGCTTTAAAAATATTTTTTATTATTCATCTAATTATATTATTTAAATGTTAATAAAGAAATAAAAGGGCTTCCCAGGTTATGGCTGTATTTATTTGTAAGATAAAGAGTTGGATCATGTTAAAGGCAGTCGCAACAAATTGCTGTTGGTTGGTAGGGTTCTTACTCAGGAAAAAGAAAAACTTTTTAAATAAAGGGCTTGTATACTCTTGGGCAGAAAAGTTTAATGCAGTTCTTGAATTTTAGTTATTTTAGTCAGATTGATTGGTAGATGGCCTACAATTTATTGAACTCAGTGACTTGGTTCCTGAAGAATGCAGTGCACAGATTAAGCTATATTAATGTACAGTATTCCCACTCCAGTGTTCTTGCCTGGGAAATCTCATGGACACAGGAACCTGGCAGGTTACAGTCCATGGGGGCACAAAAGAGGTGGACACAACTTAATGACTAAACAACAAATCTTACCAATAGTGTTTGAAAATGTTCACTTTCTCTATATTTTGGCTCTCCAGAAGTAGGAAGTAAAGACTTCTGGCAGGTCTCTTGGCCAGTAGTGGTCAGGGAAATGCAGTTTCATTTTTCACTTCTCCCATGGATGGTTCCAGTTTTCACTGTTATAAATGATGCTGAAATGAACATCTTTTACCTAAAACTTTTGTGCACCTTTAATTATTTCCTTAGAATAAATAGATCAAAGCACAAAGCAGAATGATCAAACCAAAGGAAATGATTGAGTCTTTGCATACTAATTGCTAGCTTATTTTCCAAATAGGGTTTTACTCATATATACTCTTTTAAAAAAACAAAAAACAAAACTCATTTATACTCTTACCGAAGGCATCCCTGGTGAGTCAGTGGTAAAGAATCCGCCTGCCAATGCAAGAGATAAAGGTTTCGTTCCTGGGTCAGGAAGATCCCCTGGAGAAGGAAATAGCAACCCACTCCAGTATTCTCATGGGATTCTGGGAAATCCCATGGACAGAGGAGCCTGGCGGGTTACAGTCCATGGGCTCGCAAAAGAGTTGGACACCACTTATCAACTAAACAACTACTCTTACCAATAGTGTTTTAAAGTGTTCATTTTCTCTATATTTCGGCTATCAAAGAGTATTTGCTTTTTTATCTTTCCTAAATTCATAAGCAGAGAAAAGAAGAAGAAAATAGGAAAAACAAAGAAGGTGTAGCTCATTTTTGCAGGGGAGAAAACATTTCACTCTCATTTACATTTCTTTATTAGTTTTTAAAAAGGTGTGCTTCAGAGTTCACTGTTTTTCTATTCACAGGATTTTTAACTCCCAAAACTTTTCATATCTAATACTTACCAAAAAAAAAAAAAAANGAACTATACTCAATATCTTGTAATAAACAATAGTGAAAAAGAATCTAAAATGGAATATATATATGTATATAACTGAATCACTTTGCTGTATACCTGAAATGGACACAATATTGTAAACTGACTATGTTTCAATAATTAAAAAAAAAAAAAAGGTTTAAAAAGATTTAAAAAGAGGATAGGAAATGCCAGGTGAGGTGGTAGAGGGTCTGTTTCTGATTGTAATAGGTTAGTAAGGAAGATTTCCTGGAGGGCATTTGTACCTGCAGGAGGTAAGGGAGTGAGCTAGAAGGATATTTGGGGAAGAACTTTCCAGAGAGAGAGGACAGCATTGCAGAGCAGACATGTTCAAGGACCAGCAAGAAGGCTAGTGGGCCAGAGCAGAGTAAGCTGCAGGGAGAGCATGAGGAATTGAGGACTTTGAATTTTATTCTGCATAAGAAGGGGCCATGGGAGGTTCTGAGCAGAGAAGGGGTGTAAATCTATCGTACATGTTAAGAGCTGGAAAAGGGAATGGCCACCCACTCCAGTGCTCTTGCCTGGAGAATCCCATGGACTGAGGAGCTTGGTGGCAGCAGCCCACAGGGCCCCACTGAAGTGACTGAGCACATGAGAGAAGGGTCCCTCTGACCTGAGTGTGGCATTGCTTCAAAAGAGCAAGACCGAAAGCAGGGAGGCTTGTTGAGAGGCTTTGTGACAATCCAGGTGGGAGACGGAGGTGATTTGACCAGAGTGTTGGTGGCAGGTGTGCTGGGATGCAGTGAGATTCTAGATCCATTTTGAAGGAAGGGCCAAGAGGATTTGCTGATAGGTTGGGTGTAGGATGTCAGGGAAAGCAATGACTCCCAGGGTTTTGGCCTGAATGGCCAGAGGATGGGGTTGTCAATAAGGGGATGGAGATAGACTTCGGGGAGAGCAAGGTTGGGGAAACAAGCGAGGACGTTGGCATCTACAAATGTGAGATGTTACTGGTTATCCAGGATGCTTTTTAATTCTAAAAATAATACATCAGAGAGAGGAATTTTCTTTCACCTCTCTGTGTGGTAAAGACGTTTTACCACATTCCTAATTGCTCCATAGGAATGGAAATTTAAAAGGCCCTTTTGTGTAAATTTCTGTGCGTGCTTAGTCGCTTCAGTCACACCTGACTCTTTTGAGACCCCATGGACTGTAGCCTGCCAGGCTGCTTGGTTCATGGGATTCTCCAGGCAAAACTGAAGTGGATTGCCATGCCATCCTCCCAGGCAATCTTTCTGACACAGGGATCGAACTAGCATCTCTTGCATCGCCTGCATTGCAAACATTCTTTATCATAAAGATTTCTACACCTGGCCATTTCCTGTTGTGGCAGGACACAACTTCATTGCTCTTAGACAACACTTGGATTCTATTTTAGAACCAATAGAACTGTTGTCCAGGCCTGATGTTTGCTTTATTAAATAAAAAGCTTTTTGAAAAAAGAAATTGTAAAGTGTCGTCTGGCTTCTGGCCATACCTATGTGTGTGTGTGCTAAGTCGCTTCAGTCATGTCCAACTTTTTGTGACCCTATGGTCTTCTGGATCCAGGGATCAAACTCATGTCTCTTGCATTGGCAGGTGGATTCTTTACCATTAGAGCCACCTGGGAAGCCCCTCTGGCCATACCTAAGCACAATTAAATATAACGATCTCATTACTGAGGTCTTGGGTCATTATTTAGATCATCATTAAAACAGTCATTCTCTGTAGACCTCCCTGATAGCTGAGTGGTTAAGAATCTGCCTTCTAATGCTGAGGATGTGAGTTCGATCCCTGGTTGGGGAACTAAGTTCCCATGTGCCCTGGGGCAACTAAGCCCCCACACCTCTTGAGTCCACTCGCTCTACATCCTGAGTGCCACAACTAGAGAGAAACCTGCACGCCACAACAAAGATCTTGCTTACCACAAGGTGAGACCCAACACAGCCAAATAAATAGATACTTTAAAAAGTCATTTTTCATCATTCATTGAACATGCATCCTGAGGACCTACTATGTGCACGTGGCTTTTCTATCCCATTGTAGGGATGGCATGTGAGGTCTCTGGAGAGACTTAGAGCTTTTTGCCTCCAAACTGGCTTGTTCTACAGCGGTTCTCTTTCCTGTCCCAGGGAGTCACCACTTCTTGTCCTTGTGTCTGCTCCTTGGTGCGTGATGAGACTTAATGGACTCCTTGTGTTGCTGCTTTGACTGTTGACCAATCTTTCTCTTCTTCTCTGCAGAGTTCCAATTAACTGTAGGTGAGATATTGCTGATTTTGCAGTTTCTCTTCTGCAATGTTACTCCTTCTTTTTAACAGAGCTGTAGGCCAGGAAAACTACAGAGGGTGATGACGATGCTTATCTGGCTGGATATTACCTCTAGGCATAATTAGCTTGTTTGCTTCTCCTCAACTAGATGATGCATTTTGCAGATTCTCTACAAGAAGGTCACCCTTTCCATAGGAATGCCCCAGTGCATATGGTTGACAACTGACATCTCACAAGAAGAACCAGCTCAGGAAAAGTGCTACTGAAACTACAGGACTGCGTGTGCCACAAAGATGAATGTCAGTAAAGGAAAAATGTGTTGTTAGAACTTTGAATTGAAAATGAATTTATCACTGAGTTAAATAAAAAAAGATATTGCTTAGCCATATAGGAAAAAAAAAATCTTTCGACTCTAGGCACTGAACAATAAACCATCGTTCCTAAAACACATGAGTTCTTCTGACAGCTGGTTTACTCCAATTATTCAGGGCTTTTCCTGGAATTCAAGTGATTTTCCAAGAGAATTGTTTCCTGACAAAGCTGTTCACCCTCTCTTGAAATCAAGAGAAGGAGTGAGTGTTAATTTGTATTCTCTAACGCTTATAGAATTCTCTCTGTCCGGGAGTGTTTGATGGGGTTCAAATACTTAAGTCAGTCACACAGATGACAAGAATCATATGAAGTTAGGAAACTGCCTTGATAGGAAGAGGTAAAATCGTGCCAGCCTACAGGCTAACAAATATTTTATATCTGGGATCTCAAAATTGCTGAATAAGCAGTGTTGGCAGGGAGAAAAGAAAAACACTAACATGAAAATGTCTCTAGCTGCTTGTCTAATGATATATTTTTGTCGTGTTTTGTGTTACAAAATAGAGTCCGAAGTTCAGTATCATTTTAAAGGAGTGGGGGATGTCAAGTGATAAGTGAGGCAAAAGAAATGAACTTGAAGGACAGGAAAGCACACATCCTTGTGGACCCCTGTCTCTGGGACGGAAAGGGACTTGGCAGGAGCAAGCTTTCTGTGGAGTCAGAAGGGAATTTGTTTCCCAGCTGCTCTGCTGTATTTTCCTTTGCTCCCACGGTCTAAAAGCAAATACCGGATCTTAGTGCCTACAGTCCTGGTGAAGAACTGCAGTTTCCCTCATGGGTGACTCATAGACCAGAGCGAACCACCTACTGTACCAGCTGGACACGTACCAGGCCAACCGCCCAGAGCTGCGTCTGCTTCCACTTGACCTGGCTCACTGCGCTTTGGACCATTGCTAGCACCTTCTGGGGATGATAACAATGGGGTTTATTTTATTCTATTTTTAATTTAATTTATTTTTACTTACTTATTTTTGGCTTCCCTGGTGGCTCAGACGGTACCTGCAATGCAGGAGACCCCAGTTTGATCCCTGGGTTGGGAAACTCACCTGGAGGAAGGCATGGCAATGCATTCCAGTATTCTTGCCTAGAGAATTCCATGGACAGAGAAGCCTGGCTGGCTATTGTCCTTGGGGCCCCAAAGAGTCAGACACTACTGAGCAGCTAACATTTTTATTTATTTGGCTGGACCGGGTCTCAATTGTGAAATATAGTGTCTTTTGGTTGCAGCATGTGGGATCTAGTTCCCTGACCAGAAATCGAACCTGGGCCCACTACATTGAAAGCATGGAGTCTTAGCATCAGGGAAGTCCAACGGTGGGGTTTAGATACAGATACTTTGATTCATTTCTCCTCAAATGTAGTTCTCAATTGCCACGAAGAGATCTTAGAAGACATATTTTATCTTAGCTTTCAACTGAGGATGTTTTGAGGCCAATGCAGTTGACAACGTCATTGGTTGAAAATTCTGATGTGTTTCCTTTGGCACATAAATAATGCATTTCTTGAAAAAGAAGGGCTTCCCTGGTGGCTCAGACAGTAAAGAACCTGCTTGCAATGCAGGATATCTGGCTTTGATCCTCGGGTTGGGAAGATCCCCCAGAGGAAGGCATGGCAACCCACCCCTGTATTCTTGCCTGGAGAATTCCATGGACAGAGGAGCCTAGTGGGCTACAGTCCGTGGTGTCAGAAAGAGACAGACACGGCTGAGCGACTGACACTTTCATTTTCACTTCACAGTCTTTTGAATGGGGTGACCTCTTATCCCTTCTGTATCCACTTTCCCTCTCCTCCATTCAAAGACCAGTTCTTGAGGCGTCTTTAGAAACAGGAAAAACATTGTTCCTGCCCTCAGAAAGCTTTCTGAACCAACCGGGAGTGTTTAGCACATAAGAATTACAGAACCACAAAGGAGTACAAGTACAGTGCAGTTTCGGAGGAAGGAGAAACTAATTTTGGCTCTGCTTGGACCCCAATGTCGGTGCCTTTTGGCTTAGCATTTCACTTGGTTTTAGTCCTGTTTCTGAAAATCTGTTCTGCTGGATGGTAGACACCTTGAGTTGGAGGCTATGTTACTTTCACCTTTCTTTCTCCTCTCTATTCTAGTAAATTCAGCATCCCCCCTTCCTCACCACCATCCTTCCACAGGACACATAATAGTGAAAGAGAGTGAAAGTCACTCAATCGTGTCAGACTCTTTGCTACCCAAAGGGCTATACAGTCCATGGAATTCTCCAGGCCAGAATACTGGAGTGGGTAGTCTATCCCTTCTATAGCAGATCTTCCTGATCCAGGAACTGAACCGGGGTCTCCTGCCTTGCAGCTGGATTCTTTACCAGCTGAGCTACCAGGGAAGCCCGTACACATAACAGGGCCCAGTAAGCATTTGCTGACATGGTTGAATTGGGGAATGCTTCGTTGAGAAGGTGGAGCTTGAGTTCTACTTGAGACAGAGAGAGGTCTTTGGATGGTGACAGACTGCCCCTACGTGAGTCATTTGTCCTGGACCTTGAGAAGAATTTGAAAAGCCAAAACAGAGTGGAGATGCACCCTTGGTGGAATGACCTCAGCAGAGCTAATGGTTAGTTTGACAAAGTAAGGGCTCTGGGAGGAGGCAGGCCAAGGTGTTTTGGAGCCTAATTGTGATATTGCTGTTTAGTCACTCAGTTGTGTCCAACTTTTTGCAACCTGGTGGACTGTAGCCCACTAGGCTCCTCTGTCCATGGGATTTCCCAGGCAAGAATACTGGAGTGGGTTGCCATTTCCTTCTCCAGGGCATCTTCCCAATCCAGTGATCAAATGCACATCTGCATTTGTAGGTGGATTCTTTACCACTGAGCCACCAGGGAAGCACAATTGTGATATTAGGGTGGCTCTTAAAGTAAGAAGATTTCCAGAGGTGCTGTGATCAGGATGTGGGCCACATTCATAGCATTTTTTCCCCCCAATTTCATGCCCAGGACACTGTCTTCTTCATTTGTTCCTTAGCATGTTTATTATATTTTTGGTGGATTGACAAATGAGTGGGATCTGTTAATATGATTTCATCATTCCTTTCTTTGCACCTGTGTGTTTTATTGATTTGTTAGTTTTAGAATTGGTTTGTTTCTAAGAAAGAGGTTGAATGAATTTTGAAAAACTGTTGGAAAAATTGGATTGAGATCTGAGACTAACACAACATTGTAAGTCAACTATACTTCAATTATTAAAAAAAAAGAAAAGAAAAGAAAAGAAACCAAACAACAACCCCCCAAAAAATTTGGATTGAGAAAATTAAAGTTTTTTCTTTTCTTTTTTTTTTTTTCTGGGAAGAATCTTGGCTGGTTTTGTAGAAACACCATAGATTAAAAAAATATAGTCTTTAAAATAAAAAAGATATCTACTTTGGGGCAACTGCTTGAGATGGGAAAAGCAAGGGAAAATAGCAGGTTTGAAGAAAGAAATA